>JACEGR010009268.1:0-28237 GCA_014170235.1 Listronotus bonariensis
ATAAAGTAAAAAAAGGTTTAATGTGTTTCCCCTCCCGTTCCCCTTGCTTTCTCCCCCACCACTGCGCCAAAAGCGCTCGCTTTGTTTATGGTTGATCGAGCTCGAGAGCTGTTTTCAAGTATTTCAGGTGTTATTCCTATAAGAACCTGACTAATTTTTTGGCGGAGCTCATCTAAGTCATTTGCACGTTCATGACGATGCCTATAAATTTGTTGCTTAACATGTCCCCAAAGAAAAAAATCATTTGGTGCCAGATCTGGTGATCTAGGAGGCCATTTTATAGTACCTCTTCCGCTGATTATACGATTTGGAAACGTGACTCCCAAAAATTGTTGAACTTCCCTGGCGTTATGAGCCGGACAACCATCCTGTTGATACCAAATATCTTCAAAATTGACATTGAGAGCCTGAACAGCTGGAATAACCTGATTTCTCAAAAGATTCAAGTATTTGTTGGCATTTAAATTTCCCTCAATAAAAAAAAGGGCCAATAATATTATCGCCCAAAATGCCAGCCCACACGTTGACCTTTTGAGGGTATTGTGTTCTGAGAGGGATAGTGATGTGCTTGTTTTCTATCGAGTAACCTACAGCGATAGAAGGGTTGTGATGACCATGCAAGGGAAATGATGATTCATCAGTAAAGAGAATATTTTTGATAAATGTGTCATTAGCATTGGCTCTCTCCATCATATCCTCACAAAACACCATACGTTTTTCATAGTCTTCAGGAAAAACCTCTTGGCTAGATTGCAATTTATAGCAATGGTATTTGTTTCGTTTCAGAATATTCCTAACTGTTCGAGATTCAATATCAAGTTCTTCAGAAATTTTGGTACTATTACAAGGAAAATTAATTTCGGCTAAACTGCAAACAGCAGTCTCACGGACTTGCCGTTCCTCGGTTAATGGAGGTGCAGGCGGCACCTCATCATTACACATGCATTTCCTACAATTTTGTAAACAGCCGCTGGTTTCAAACTTACTTATAATTTTTAAAATTGTACTTTTAACAGGCACAGGACCTCCTTCAAATAAAAATGCAAATCTCCCGATTATTTCTTCTGCTGAATTACCAGCATAGTACCACTTAATAATTTGAACTCTTTGTTCAACGGTATAAACCAACATTTTAAAAAGAAAGCGCCGTAGTTTATAGTTTGCGGTACCCCAAACAGCTTGCAAATGAGCTCTGTCAAACGCTCGGGCCCGGCGACGGCACGTTGATGTGCCCCACTACTGCAGGAAAGTGGGCGTATACATACATATGGCATCATTGCATTTGAAAAATGGGGGAATATCTTATTTTCCGTTACTTTCTATCTTAAGGCAAGATCGCTTTCTCTTTTTTCCACTTGTTAATACCAATGGTTCGATAACGATTTTCCAGACCTGTATATATATATATAGATATATATATATATATATATATATATATATATATATATATATATGTATTGTATTATGTTGCCTAATAAATTACATTAAATAAAAATAATAATAATAATCAGTTAAAAGTTTTTAAATTTAAATGAGATACCTATTTTTTTATTTTATCATTGGAGTTCAGCGGTTTTTAACTATACAATGGTATGAAAGTCCAATTTTTCTCATTAAATATTAATAGCAGAAAATATGTTTAATTTATTTATTTATTTACGGGCAACCCCAATTACAGTTTCTATGACTAACTTATATACTAAATAAACTAAATACATAATACATCTTACATGAAAAATAGAAAAACATGATAACATTTAGAAAATAACCAACCTCAAACGATATAACAATTTCAAAGTTATACATAAAAAGCCGCGTCAGTGACAAAAGCGTCATACACACATCACAGATCAAGTAATCTCATTTGATGTTTGAACCGCAGCAGTGAAGAATTAAAAAATCGATATCAAGCTCGTTTGCACCTCTAATGATTCTCTCGACCGGAGAATGCCTTCCATAATTGCACCTTCTAAAATTTGGAGCAAACATAAGACGGTGTCGAGTATTACGAGGTGGAACAAAGAGGCCAAATTTATCAAGCAGTTCCGGACAATTGACATTAAAATTTAATATTTTGAATAGGAAGGTTTGATCATTAAAATATCGTCTAGTTTTTAGAGTGTCCATACCCACTATTGTCCTCACTTCAAGAAGAGTGTGTTCCCGAATTGGAATGTTAAGCTTATATGCTGCATATCTCAAAAATTTGTTTTGCACCTTTTCCAAGGCATACACATGGTTTTCGTATGTAGGAGACCATACAACTGATGCATATTCGAGTATTGATCTGACTAAGGACGTATACAAACACTTGACTGCTAAGAGCCCCTTAAACTCACGAGTGACCCTGCAAACAAATCCCAGCATTTTTAGTGCCCTGTTTATGATATGGTCAAAGTGCAGCTGGAAAGTCATGCTTCTATCCAATATGACACCGAGATCGTTCATGGATGCGACACTCTCAAGCTGAGCGGCTCCGATGGAATATTGTGTTTGTATTGGGTTAAGAGTTCTATAAAACGACAATGACTTGCATTTACTTATATTAAGGTCTAGATTATTTCTGGAGCACCAATTGGATATTGCATCTAGATCTGTTTGTACCTTTTTAATTTAGTAAATATAATAGGTGTAAACTGCAGAGATATTACCTATCGTTTATCCCTTGCAATTTTCAAACTGTTGCCTCATCAAGTTAACACATAAGAATTACCTACTTCAATAAGTTTTTGAGTATCAAAACCGTCTGTTTAAATAAAACTGAACATTTAGTGTAGGAATTTTCTGTTTATTTTCTTGTATGTCTTTTAAATTTTGTTAATAATGAGTATTATTGTTTATTTCATCTAGGAATTCGATTTCACTGAAGTGCAATATCTATGCATTTTACAACTATTATTTTCACTAAGTTAAACATCTTTTTGCTATTAATACTTAAGCTATGCGTCCATTAGCGACGGGCGGGCGGACGGAACATTTCTTCAACACGTAAATCCCTGCCGGATGCTACAATGCGACGCGCCTTTAATGGACGCACTATGATGATTTATTTACAAGGCAGGCAAGTGGCCAGCGGTCCGTCCCATCCGCCCGCCCGTCGCTAGTGGACGCGTACCTTTAAAGAGAAAAGTTTTACTCTCATACCATTGTATAGCAAAAACAGCGGAAATCCAGTAATAAAATGAAAAAAAAATAGGTATCTCATTTAAATTTAAAAACTTCAAATTGATTTCTGCAAAACTCAAGAACCGGCAACATCGCCTATTTCAACACTGAATTCTTCGTCCAGTTTGGTTCAAAAATCTCTGAGATATTCGAGTATTGCCAGACTTTTTGGACACACATGTGGTTAGTTATCACATACAGACATAAAACGAAGTTTGAATTCAGATTCAGGGCACCCTGCTAAAAACTAGATTAAATTTAATAATAAAAAAATTAAAAAAATTTTACCAATGATACACTAACTTTATTTTCACTGACACAAACATTCTAAGATATTTTTACTCAAAATTAGATAAAAAGATTACGAAAACTGATTAGAAATATACAAATTTTCTAGAAATAATAAAAAAGTAGGTTACAACTTTCAAATCTTTTCGGTAAAGACTTAAGGTAGTTTATTTAATTTCCTTAGCATCTAAAATGGTAGCAAAATACCTGTTAGACATTTAAACAAATATAAGTTAAATAATAATTAGATAATTAATATCTTCCACTCCTGCCAGATCTACGTGAAGGGGATCGACTTGATCTTCTTTCCCTGGAGCGAGAACGGCCTTTCTTAGGCGATCTGGAGCGAGTCCGAGCCCTGCCGCCACCAATGTGAGCACTGGCTCTACCTCCCTTTCTGCGAGAATATAAATATCTAAAACAAGAAAATATAAAATAAGTTTTAATATCACAATAACCATAATTATTGCTATATAAACCAACTATTGGCTGCCAGGCTAATACAATTGGTTAATTTAATGTTTTATTTATCTTTTCCACTTTTTCTTTTCATCAGTTCACAAAGTTGAGAAGTTCCTATACATGTGTTAAATCTTTTACTATATCTTACCTTCTTAATTCTCTTGAAATAGGCTTCAAGTGCATGAAATTGCAAAAACCTGATCAGGTGCATTCTCCCATTTCATACTGACGACAGCAGGCTTCTCTGAAGTCCGTCACAGGGCTCAACTCAGCATAAACAGGGCGACCACCAAACCAACGGTTGTTCAAGTCATTAACAGCACGTTCAGCATCTTCTTCTTTACGGAACTATAAAAAGTTAACATATAAATTGGAAAATGATCAAAAAAAAGAAATAAAACTATAAAATTTAACCTTTATATACACATTTCCAACTAGGTGGTCCCCAAGGTTGTCACAAACATTCATTTCCTCAATTTCCCCATATTTGTCCTCACATTCCACAAAAACATCCTCAAAAAAGTTATCATAATGTTCCTGCATTTCTTCGTCAGATACATTGGCAACCACTAAAAAAAAAGGGAAAAACCTTTGGTAATTTTCTAGAAACTGTCCGCAACTCTGATTTTGACCAAATTTGGTATTTAGGGGTTTTTGGGCCGCTGATCACGAATCTGAAAGAATTTTTAGTCGGAAACGTTTTGTTTTAAAGCTAAAGTGGCCCACAATATTTTATTGTCACCTTTTAAAACCCCGTTTTTCTATGTATTTTACACCTTTTATTTATTTATTCAAATCAATACTTACAGAGTAAAACTCCAAATAGTACAACAAAAAGAAAAACATAAAACTAGTTACAGTTCTTTTGTGACTATACTAATTATCATTAATTATAACTAACTGTAATTTCTATTTCTAACTATGGTTTTAAAACTCTCAAAACTATGCCTAAAAATATCTACAGATTCAAAATGCTCGTTGTAATTTTTTATAAGTCGGTGTGAAAATCTTTGAAATCCATAATTTGTTCGATTAAATACATTGGGAAATAGCTGTCTGGATCTTGTTTGTCTTTGGGGTATACGAAAAGGTATCAAAGATAATAACTTATCACAGTCAATCTGACCATTAACCAACTTAAACAAGAACAGTGCCAGTACATTTTTCCTATGATGTTCAAGGCTTTCCACACCTGCTAACTGTATACGTGTCAAATATGGTAAATCCTATATGGAAATCGTAGCTTAAATAATAAAAATTTTTCAAATTTATTTTGTACTCGCTCTAAACGTTGCACATGACAGTTATAAACTGGACACCATATAATACTATTATATTCTAAGACACTACGAACAAGACTATTATATAATGACTTAATTGCTTTAATATCACAGATGTTTGAACAGGTACGGCGTAGAAAACCTAACATTCTTGTTGCTTTTAAAACTGTGGCATCTATATGTTTATTAAAAGACAAATCGCTACTAAAAATTACTCCCAGATCATTAAAACTAGTTACAGTATCCAATGCAACACCATCAATCGAATATTGATATATTAGAGGACTCTTACATTTATAAAAACGCATCACTTTACATTTAGTCACATTTAGTTCTTTATCATATAAATTGGAAAGGGTCCCTTTAAAAACGCAGCAAGCCATGCATATATTCTGCTTCCGGCGCATTCAGCATAATTGAAAACGATTGAAAGTGAAGCTACGCAATTTAATTAAAAACAAGTGTAAAATACGTAGAAAAATGAGGTTTTAAAAGGTGAAAATCAAATATTGTATATCACTTTAGGTTAAAATCAAGAATTGTATGCAAAAAGAAGGGGGAATATATTGAAAATGAGGTTAGTTCAAATACCAACTTTGATGATGGATATCTTGAAAAGAAACATTTCCGACTAAAAATTCTTTCAGATTCGTGATCAGCACCCCAAAAAAAACCTGTATACCAAATTTGGTCAAAATTGGAGTTGTGGACAGTTTCCTAGACAATTATCAAACTTTTAAAACCAGCAAAATGGAGAAACCTGCGGCAACTCCGATTTTAACTAAATTTGGGATACGAGGGTTTTTGGGGTGCTGATCACAAATCTGAAATATTTTTGGCGGAAACGTTTCGTTCTCGAGATATTCATCATCAAAGTTCAAATTTGAACTAAGCTTATTTTCACTATATTCCCCTTCTTTTGCACACAATTCTTGATTTAAAGCCAGTGTCACACAATATTTGATTTTCACCTTTTTAAAACCCCGTTTTTTCCACGTTTTTACATTATTTTTAAATTAAATTGCGTGGCTGTTTTTGATAATGCGGCAACCATACATACACATAGGGCTTCATGGCACACTGGGATTGAAATGATTCAAAGTATAGCTGTAAAATACGTAAAAAAATGGGGTTTTAAACGGTAAAAATCAAATATTGTGTGCCACTTTAGCCTTAAATCAAGAATTGTGTGCAAAAAGAAGGGGGAATATTGTAAAAATAGGATTAGTTTAAATTTAAGTCTGATGATAAATATCTTAAGAACAAAACGTTTCCGCCAAAAATTCTTTTAGATTCGTGATCAGCGCCTCAAAAATCCCCGTATACCAAATTTCGTCAAAATCGGAGTTGCCGCAGGTTTCCAGAAAATTACCTTATTTTTCAGACTATAATATCCTTAAGTTTAAAAATATTAAAAATGTGCAGTCTCAGTAGTCGGCGTATTCAGATACAAAACTAGTGCAGTTACACTATTTCTTGTGCTTCGAAAGAATAAAAATAGATCTATGTTTTTATAGAGACTACTTACAGTGACTTCCATCAGCCGATTTCGCAGAGTTTTGAGGATTTACATACAAATTTTGCAGTAAACATGTTTGAGAGAATGTCGGCTTGTTGTGAATTCGAGAGCATCGGTCACCGTGTCTACAAGCTCCGATTTTAAAGTAAAATGAGCAATTTACCCTAAAAGTGAAAGGTTATTTAAATAAAACTAAAATTATAAAATAAAATACTACTTACTTGTCTTTTTCAGTACCGAAAATTGAGGCTAAATACTCTGCCATTTTAGAAAATTTCCACAAATCTCCGGAACAAATTAACCGAACTACCTAGTCCAATGATCTTACAACCCAACGCCATACGCCGTACAAGAATGACAACTGAGAACTTTATCCTGTGAAGACTTTTGTAGCAACATCGAAGAAACTTAATCCACAGCAACAGCACGGCAGAAAATAACAATTTTTCTGCCGTGGCAACAGTCTTTGCAAATACCGTTAGAGAATATACCTACTAGAGCCAGCTTTTACCGCTTTGCCGTGCCAACAGCTTACGTAACCCTTTGCGGCCGGAATTATATTTTAATAAAACTAAGAAAAAAGTTATACTGTACTTGCCTAATAATGGTGTCTGGAAGATATTAATTCGTTTTTTTTTAATGTTTTTTTTTTTGGTTTAGGTTTAGAGGGGTGTCTTCACAGTGAAACCACTAGGCATTATAAAGGCAAATTATTTATTATACCAAGGTTACAAGGGCTTAATAATTATTTGTTATGGTATTCCAAGAAACATTTTTTCTTATCCGTCAGACATAGCGCGACGTCACATCTGAAACAAATTATTCCAGTAAGTTTTAAAATATTTATTTTTGATAAAAATTACCTTGTACAAAGCCACCCTCGATTTGTGGGGTTCTGACAACGAATACCTGAATCAGAAGGGACAAAAGCGTCATTTATGAATAAAATCTGTGTTTCAAATTATTTGACCTTGCGCCATCTTTCTTAGTAGCTTGTTCGTAGAGAAATCACAAACCAGTCAGCGCCAATCGGGTATTATTATTTAGTCAGGTGACCGGTTGCCAACTGGTCACCAGACGTATTTATTAAATCTGATTGGCGCTGACTGGTTTGTGATTTCTCTACGAACAGACCTAGTAAGTATTCAAGAAGACATAAAACAGGACGGATATATTTTATTAAAATAAAAAGACTCATCAAAGTAAAAAATAAAGAGGATACTCAGTTGAAAATGACCAATATGAATTCTATACGGTCGTTAGGGTTGCCAATTTTTTGCCAAAAAAAAAATATACAATCGCCTGAATAGGAAAAAATAGCCGATTCTAATTATTTTTTTAGAGTGTGTCCCAGGATTGGTGTTACAAGAGAACAAATGGACCAAAAATATTTTAAATTTAAAACGAAATTTTGGAAAAACTGGTCGCATTTTCCAAAACTAGTTAATACAAAATTTTACTCCAACTGGTATTTTACAGGGCCAGCTAAAAATATGAAAAATGCCCAGAAGTCAACAACTTTTATTTTTTAAAATAGAAAAAAAATTGTATAAGTAAATGTTATAGAGAATTGACTTTATATTAAAATTTAAAGTTAAGCATGAGAGTAAAACAAAATGTAATTGTCAGTTTTTTGCATTTATTACGCATTACAACCTAAATAATGGGCCAGAGAGAGCAAAATTTAAAAGAAAGTTTCATAATTTAAAATATTTTTTTGCGTGAATTCTTTTACTTTAAATTTTGACATAAATTTAATATTCTACAACATTTTCTTATACAATTTTGTCCTATTTTTAAAAATAAAAGTATTTTACCCTTTGCCATTTTTCACATTTTTAGTTATAACTCGCCCTGTATAATCGGAGTCAAATTTATTATTTATCAATTTTGGACCATGCGACCAGTTTTCCCAAAAGGACGTTTAAAGATTCCAAAATTTTTGGTCCTTGTTTTTAGTGTGCGGTTTTACCTGATAAACTAACTTCAAAACTCCTCAACTTTGTGTAAATTTATTCCTGCTCCTAAAAATGGTTCTTTCCAAATTGATAGATTTCTTTTAGTAAAACACCTATAAGAAAAACTATTTTATTATTTACCTGCTTTACTTACTTTATTCTTTATCTTACTTAACAAAACCATTTCCAAAGGACCTACATTAACTTAAAAATAAGCCTTTATAAAATTTAAATAGCTGGTAGTTATTTTTTTACGCTTTTTAATTCTTGGTTTCCAACTTTTAGGGCTCTAGAAAGCACATGATTAAAGTAAACTTGAAGCTTAAAAAAATATTGAGTTTAGTGATTTCAGTTGAATCCACAGAAAAAAAACACACATTAATTTGACATATCTTTTTTATTATAAAATATACTATATCAATACCATCTTTAAGAATAAAAGTAAATCTAGCTTTATATATATATATATATATAAAGATCAACACCGATTTCACGGAAAGCCAGTCAACTGTCAGCCGACGATAAAAAATGGCGGTATCTCTTGTTTTTTTGTACAGTAGACAAGTATAGTGTTTTTGTCAGTTTTTTCATTTTCAACGGTTGTTTTTACCTTTTAATTGTTTTAAGTGGACATAAAGGACGTTTAAAATTGATTTTTGCAACTGTTAGTACAGTGTACGTTTTATTTACCTTTTTTTTATTGTGTTGTTTGTGTAGTGGTGTATCAACAAGTGGTTGTTTACATCCGTTTAAACCAGTTTTTTTCTAATTAAAACGTGTTATTATCTTTTTATTGGCCTAGTGAACTAAAAGGACCCTCTTAGTATAGTGTTTAGTGTTTTTTGTGATTTTCTTTGCGATTTTTACACTCAAAAGACTACAGGTTATATACTAAATTTAGTAAATTTCTGTTTTGTAACAAATTATGAAGTTTTTGAAAATGCCGTACTCTTGTTGTGTGCCTCTTTGTAAGAGTACCAGTGCCAGTAAAGGCCCAACGGTTTCAGTTTTTCTTTTCCCTGAAATGAAGATTTTAAAAATAAATGGATACATGCTATTCGTAGGGAGAATTTTATTCCAACAACACATTCTATAAGGTATAATTGATCGTAATTGTATTTTGTTTAAAAATATAAAGTTGTCTATGTTCTTAGTAGGTTTATAAGTTACATTTTCAAAGTGATGATACAGAACGTAGTACAAAATTTTATACTAATACAGGGGATATTTTGGACGTACCATTGAACAGGCCACGCTTAAAACCAGGTGGGTACCTTTTAATTTTTTCTACTAAAGTGTAACACAGAAGAAAAATTAGGTCACTGAAATAATCTTAAATTGTTAAAATGTCTTTATTTTTACAATAAAATTTTTTCATTCTAAAACAACGTATAAGTTGCACTGGCAGTTTGGATCCAACTACTCTTATTTCTGCAAACGACAGGGGTGGATTATGCTACCCTAACCATGACGTTGTCACAAGAATAAATATATTAACCAGAAGGATATCTCGAAGGCGGCTTCTTTGATGTCTTCTAGCGCGTCTCATGACCTCGAACTGCATATTTTGCAGGCGTTTCATGAGCGTACCTAAGAAATTAACATGTTTAGGCGCCTATCTCTTAAAAATATATTTTAATATTATTATAATGCATTTTATAACATCTATGCAATCAAATAAAACAGATGCTTTAATAATATGTCGTATTGAGATATATTAATAATTATTATGAAATGTGTCTATTTATTTTCGCATATGACAATTTTTTATTTTTCATATTTTTGAAGTTTCTATTTATCCATTTGAGGGTATGGAATAGTCTAACTGTAACAAACCATTCAATTAAATAACTAATTGGAAATTGTTCACAAGGATGTAAAAACTATTTTTAAACGGTTTTACTTGACCTGTTTGTTATTTATTTGGAATTATTTTTTGGGTCAAATCTAGTAATTGAAATTTGACCCCCTTCCTGACGACCGATCGATCTGAAATTTGTTACACTTCCTTAGTCTTGATGACAATACAATATAACATATTCTTTATGATTGTAAATCCAACATGGCCGCCGATACAAAATGGCGGATTACATATTACTTTACTACAACCTCAATATGGGTATCAAATTAAAGGGCTTTATTGGTAGAATAGAACCCACTATGAAAAAAATAAAATCCAAGATGGCCGCCGCCACAAAATGGCGGATTATATATTTTTTTTCACAAATACCTCAATATGGGTATCAGATAGAAGGGCTTGATTGGTAGAATAGAACCCACTATAAAAAATTAAAATCCAAAATGGCCGCCGCCACAAAACGGCGGATTACATATTTTTCTCACAACTACCTCAATATGGGTATCAAATGAAAGGGTTTGGTTGGTAGAATAAAGCTCACTATAAAAAAAAATCAAGATGGCCGCCGCCACAAAATGGCGGATTACATTTTTTTCACAAATACCTCAATATGGGTATCAAATGGAAGGGCTTGATTGGTAGAATAGAACCCACTATAAAAAAATTAAAATCCGAAATGGCCGCCGCCACAAAATGGCGGATTACATATTTTTTCTCACAACTACCTCAATATGGGTATCAAATGAAAGGGCTTGGTTGGTAGAATAGAGCTCACTATAAAAAAATAAAATTCAAGATGGACGCTGCTGCAAAATGGCGAATTACATATTTTGCACAACTACTTCAATATAGAATCGTTGGTTAGTTCTGGTTAGTTATAGTAAGGCGAACTCAATAGAATGAGAAGTATCAACTAACAACAAAACTAAAAACTTGAAAATAAATTATGTAAAAAAACTTTTTTTGTTAAACGGTTTTATTGTACTGAAAGCTAAAAAATAATTCGGTAAGTCCTAGCTACCAGATCGCACCAATCTTCTCATCAATCTGGGGTATTAATCAGACAAATAATAAAATCGTTGGGCAATTGACATTTCTATCATAATATTTACTCTGGATACGCTTCAGTTTTTTAAAATATGTATTGTATAATTTACACAAGTGTCTATTTATTTTTCCATATGACAATTTTTCTATTTTTAACATCTTTTACGTCTTTAACGTCTTGAGGAAATCTGTAAAATTTGTTCGCACCATCATCGTAGGATTTGTTTTACAATTTTTAAAACTGCAAACAAGGCCTACTTTTTTCTTTCTTCTTCCATGATAGGTAATTAATTACACAATTCACAGAAAAATCACTAAACAGAATATTATAGTCCAGAAAAATAAAACGTATCGCAATAAACTATATAAAATACATTGACCGTTACCGAGTCGTTGCTTCGCCTTTCACTACTGCACTGGCAATTTCGGTTTAGAATTTCGGTTTAGTAGCCCTCGAAGGTCACAGCCTGCGTCGCTCAAGGTAAAAGAGATATCCTTCTGGTTAATATATTTATTCTTGTGACGTTGTGATATGTGCAGCTTATATGTATATAACTATAGAAAAACTATTAACCAAAAAATCTTTTTTTAAGAAAACAGAACCATAGAGAAATTGTTACAGTTCTGTCTCTTAATAATATTAATAGTGTAGATTAAAATTTATTTTTGGGACATATTTGTCAAAAACATGACACAAATTATATAGTAAAAGAACTTTTATTTAAATTTTCAAATCTATTTTTAAAAAATTTTGCCAAACAAAAAATTATGTTTTAACTTCCAAAAATAATATTATGCCTCAATTGAAGCGGATAAAATCTGGCAACAAAAAGAATAAATAGTTCGCATAACATATTTTTAATGTTTATAAGTTAGTTTATAATATAAGTATTTATTTTCAGATGATACCTGCTCAAGTATGGTGAAAACAAATTTGGTGGGGTTGTGTGATTTGTAATCTGTTTTAAAGTACATTAGTTTGTCTAGCATTTTATTTTATTTTGTATAAACTTAAGATTGTTAAAACAATATTATTGAACATTTTTTAATTATAGTACTAATTTGTATTTTTTGACGTCGTCATATCCTTTTGGATTATTATAGACAATAAAGTGAAATAAATAAATAAATACATATCAAGCTCAGAATGTATGTTAAATTTAATAATCTATTAAATTTTGTGAACATTGTAAGTAAAAACATAATATGTATTTAATTGTAATGTTACCTAAATGTACATTAATAATATATTCTACATTCGAAAATATTCGAAGAAAACAGATAGAAATATAATGCTAATATTTAAAAATTTTCCAGTCTACATGTTTAAAATAAAAGCAGTGTAAAACTTAATGCGAAATTCGACCCAAAAATTAATACTGCTTTGGTAAGCATGTCAATTTCTTTTTCTATAAAAATGTTTTTTTTCACTTTTTTGTTTAAAGACTAAAATTAATATTAATTGGATTATACACTGCGTCTGATAAATTTGTAACAATATGGAAAACTTTTATTATTATTCATTTTGGGAAAAAGTTCAGTCAATATGCAGTTATCAAATTTTATTATTTTTTTAAATCCTATATGAGATATGTCAAAAAATATAAATTTTGCTCAAACAGTAAAGTACCTTAGTTTTTAATATCAAAAATTTTATTTAAAAAAGTAAAAAAGACGTACAAATATGCAGTTACAGCAGTTTAGTATAAAAATTCCTTCCATATAAATTATTATTACTTTTCTGGCAGGATACAATTTTAGCGTTTTTCACCAAATCTGAATGCTTATGCTTAATTGCTGTAATTTCATATTTGTACATGCTCATTAATTCTGAACAACTTTCTTTAATAGCACTTTCTGATTTTGTCAAAAATTAAGGTACTTTACTCTTGAGCAAAATTCTATTTTTTAACATATCTCGTATAAGACTAAAGAAAATTAAAATTTAATAATTGCATATTAAGTTTTAGACCATGCAGAACTTTGTATAAATAATTTTTTTTCGAAAATTAATAAAAAAGTTTTCCATATGGTTCCAACTTTATCAGACACACTGTATAATATGTAATATTTTACGATTAAATATCATAAAAAAATATTTTGATTACGATAAACATGCCCAATAACAAATATTTAAGTACTAAGGAACGACAGTTTATTATACACTACTCGACTAGTAGCGCCGCCATATTGGATGTAGTTGATAGGCTTTCTGTGGAGTTGGTGTTGGTTGGATACTTTAACTTCATTTCTTAATTTAAATATGCCTACTGATAGGCAACCACAAACACATACAGCTGTGCAACAGGTTGCACTTCTTTTCAGCCATTTTGACATTTGTTCGAATGACGTACTTCCGGTATTTTTTTATATAGAAGTGGGTAAGCCGCAGTGTTACCAACCCTACTGTTTTAACAGTAGATTTGCTGTTTTCACATTGATGACCATGTTTTCTGTTTCATTCCTATTTTCTACTGTTTTTCGCGTTCAGCGCCACCTAATACACTACTATGCAAACATTTTTCGATAACCACTACGCAATAAAACGCAATGACAAACCACTACGTAATAAAACGCATTGATACTAGATGGCAATATCTTCTTTATATTTTTATGCACGGGGAAATCCCTATTTACCAATAACAGCTACACGCGTCTTGTTTTGCGTAGCGTAGGTATTGTTTTACAGTCACAAGTCACAACACCTTGAACAGTTTCTTTGAATTACGGCGTCTATTTCGAAAAAATAATAATTACAAAGTTTTTGATAAAATGAGTAGTGATTCATCGACTGGAAAAAGTCCTCCTAAGAAGAAAAATGTGAAATATGAACAGAAATTCGTAAATTCGTGGTTAAAAGATGATAGGTTCAAAGGCTGGTTAAAGAAAAGCACTAAAGGTGAGACTTATTTCTTTTGTTCTGCGTGTAATTGCGACAGAAAATGTGGTATACACGAACTGTTACGACACAAAGATTCAACCAAACACGCGAAGAATAGTTTGAAGTTACAAAAACAACAAAAACTGACATCAATGTTTACCTCAGGTTCCAATTCACAAGATACAAAAATTGCAGCTAAAGCGGGTGAAGTAAAAATGGCCTGCTTTATTGCTGAGCATAATCTGTCTTTTAACATAGCATCTCATTTGAATAAATTGATTTGCGCTGTATGTCCAGATTCGAAAATTGCCGAACAATTATCTATAAGCCGCACAAAAGCTAGAGCTATTATTGTTAATGTAACTGGGCAGACAGCTGAAGAAAATATAATACAGATGTTACAGAACAATTGCTTTGCATTACTTGTTGACGAAAGCACAGATAAATCCACGATAAAACATTTAGCGCTTGTCGCTAGAATAGTAAAATTAGATTTCAGCGTTGAAGATAGATTTCTGACTTTAATACCAATCGTAGATGGTACAGCAACAGCGTTGTATGGCAAAATAGTAGAATATTTTGTTGAAAAAATATTCCTTACAAATCAAACATGATAGGCTTTGCTTCTGATGGCGCTAACGTTATGTTTGGAGATAAACATTCATTGGTCACTTTGTTTAAAAATGACATACCTTACCTTTTTACTATGAAGTGCATTTGTCATTCTTTTAACCTATGCGCATCATACGCATGTGAGAAGTTGCCCAGGGCCGTGGAAGATTTCTGTAGAGACGTTTATAATCATGTACAAAATTCTCCAAAACGTATTGGAGATTTCAAAACATTTCAAGCATTCACAAATATTAAACCACACAAATTACTCCACCCTTGCCAAACCAGATGGTTGTCGCTTATTGAGGTAGTAAATAGGCTTCTAGAACAATTACCAGCTATAAAATTGTATTTTCAAGCTGCAGTTCATGTAGATAGATTGCTTTCTGCGCAATCAATTCTCTCCAAGGCTCTCGAACCGACAACTGAATTGTACCTGGAGTTTTTGAAATTTGCATTACCTATATTTACCGATCTCAATAAAGAAATGCAATCTGAGACTCCGAAATTATATTTACTATACGACAAAATACTGACCGCATACACAACGATCTTGGAATGCTTTGTACAAGCTGAATATTTGAATCTCACTGAAGAAGAAAAAATGAAGCACAAAATATTTTACACGCAAAAGAAACTAAAATATTAAACCTTGACTTCTCGAGTGAGCAGAAACATTTACCGATGCAACAAATATACGTTGGTGGAATGGTGCCAAATTTGATCAGAAGAAAGAGAGAAATAGGAGAACTAGAGGAAGAACAGCTGAAAAATTTCTACTTAAAGTGTAAGGAGTTTTATATCGAGGCTGCAAAACAGATATTAAAAGGTTTCCTTTTGACGACAAAGACCGTCAAGCATTAAAATGTCTGAAGATGCTAAATCCTAAAGCAATTCTGGATCCTGAAATAAAAAGAAATTCCCTTCGATTGCAGATTTACATTATTTCTTCCCAAAGATTTGTCCAAATAATATAACGGAACTGGATAGAGAATGGCGAATGTTAAGAAATGTCGATTTTTCTTTCGACCAAAACACAACTCCCGATATTATCGACTTTTGGAAACATGTACAAGAATTAAGAAATGGAGACGAATCTCAAACATTCCCTACATTGTGTGAATTGGTAAAAAGCTTTTGTGCCTACCACATAGCAGCGCCGCCGTGGAACGGTTATTTTCTGCTATAAATATAATGAAAACCAAACTACGCAATAGAATATCGACTACAACTATTAAAGGAGTATTACACACTAAATCCGAAATAACTGATTGCTATTCATTTGAAGCTACAGAAAAGCACATGAAGAAATTCAACAAAAACATGTATGATTTTAAAAATAAAAATGAGTGTGAAAATATTGAAGATGAGGCAATTGAAAATGAAACTGAAAAATAATTTTACTTTCTTTTATGTTGCTGTGATTATAAATATATCAATGTATGTGAGTTCTAGTAACTAAAAAAGTTGTTTATTATTTAATTATATGAGCAAAATTTTGAAATTAGCCTTTTAACACGCTTTTATTAACTTGGGTTGTAACTATCTATCCATCTGGCTATCTATGTAACGGAATCTTTGAGCCTAATTTTAACCAACTTCCAGCTATTCGATTTCTTTGAAACTTTGCACACGTATTAAGGACCCATGACAATGCAATAATCTGCAAACAGTATCCCGTTATCCTGCTTTGGATCGCCAGGAAAAAAAATTCCATTATATTATTATTATAACCACTGCTTGATACCACCAAGTGTCATCTGTCACCTGTACGTCCCAGTGGTACCAACCACCGGCTATTTCAAGAGTTCGATCTGAATCGATTTTACTCAAATTTTATATTAGGTTATTTTCAGAAAGTCCATCTGAAAAACTTTGCTACTCTTGACAAAATGGCGAAAAATTTTTTTAGTGAATAAACTGGAGCATTTATTTTTAAAAAATTAATTGATATAACGAACTAAAAAATGAAAAATAATTAATAGTTTAAAAAAACTAAAAAACACGCTTTTATATGCAACCAAACTAAAAATTAGAAAATAATTTTTCATTAAAAAAATATTGTAACTTCATAGTAAAAAGCGTGGGGTGCATTTTACTATTTTTTCATAACTTTTCCATCATAGATATTGGCAAATATAATAATTATAACATTTAATATATTAAGCACCCCACGCTTTTTACTATGAAGTTACAATATTTTTTTTAATGAAAAATTATTTTCTAATTTTTAGTTTGGTTGCATATAAAAGCGTGTTTTTTAGTTTTTTTAAACTATTAATTATTTCTTTACCTACCGCTTTCTACTGTTTTTTTTAGTTGAGTTGTTGTTTTTTAGTTATTTGAGGTTGGCAACACTGGTAAGCCGGTAAGACGAAGAGTTTCTTTTGTAACTCATTAGTTAAACATAAAAGCGGTTAGCTTTCAATCAGTATTTTATAACAGTTCTTTTGCGTAACTCATTTGAAGAGCATCAAAGCGGTTAGCTTTCAATCACTACCTTTATATCATTTTATGGGTTTTACCCAACTTTAGTGAAAATACAACATTGTACCAAACAGCAGAAATAAATACAGTCCACTACCAAATTATAACTTTGTTATAATTTCAACCAGCAAAACAAAAGGTCGAAAACTAAAAAGCTAGTTTTAAACCCGACATAATGGTCTCATCGAGCCGAATTCATCACATTGGATTTGTTGCAGCAGAAGACGATAATTAAATTCGCCTTTCAAATCAAGCTAAAGGTTATTTAGGCTAAAAAACATCAATCAACCAACTGTAAGTAGAAAATTTAATTTTCTAAAATCGCATTCCATCAAGCTTCCAATCCAAAGGCGCCAAGGCAGGATTCGACAAGTCAAGTTAGTTCCCGCTAAAATTGACAATTATTGACATTTTAGTTACCTAGTTTGCCGACAACGGTTGCCTACTTGCTGTCTGTTGCTGAAGCGCCATCTACACAATCGCATGATAATCATTTTTCACAGCTGTTCTGTGATTGTTTACATTTTAAAACTTGACAGTTCTGTTTGTTTGCATTTTTAAATCGGTTAGATTTTTGATATTTTCATAACATTTTCAGGCATAGGTGGCTGATAACTATTATCACACATACTGGATTTAATTTTTACAGGTTTTGAATTTAAGGTTTATTTAAACCCTTTATAATAAAATCATTTTCATTGTCAATTGACAACAATTGTATTGTATGTGTATTACAATTGTAATTCTATTCATTCTAACTCAGTCTCGTAACCTCATTTTTAGTGCTTTGTCGCGCTTCTCCGATTTTATTGGTAGTTTTTCAGACTCAAGCAACATATACGAGCTACAATCTAGACTCGAGAAAGTCCAATTACTGTGGGGTGAGTTTGCCAGTGTGCAAGGGGACTTGAATTTTTATGACAAAAACAATGACCATTCTCATTATCGGTTAAAATTTGAGGATGAGTTTTTTAAAGCTACAGGAGCTGCCAAAGGTATGATAGATAAATATTTTGTAAATATATCAAAACAAAATAATCCCATAACAAGTTTACATTCTAATATTAATGCCAACTTACCTAAACTTAAATTACCCGATTTTTATGGTACCTATGATAAATGGACGCAGTTTTCAGAAACTTATAGGTCACTTATTCATGATAGTAAAACACTAAGCAAAGTCGAGAAATTTTGGTACTTAAAATCATGTCTGAAAGGTGAAGCTGCAAGCTTACTTAATTCTCTAGAAGTTTCTGAAGCAAACTATGAAGTTGCTTGGAACATCTTATCAAAAAGATATGAAAACAAAAAGCAATTATACAAACACACTTAAAGGCTATTTTTGAACTTGAACCAATTACAAAAGAGTCACATATATTCCTTAGAAATATAATTGACATTTCAACACAGCACTTAAGGGCTCTCGAGTCTTTAGGCCTTCCAGTTAAGTCCTGGGACACAATCATAATATATCAGTTATCTTCTAAATTAGATTCTCATACTAGAAGAGAGTGGGAGGATTTTTCTTTAAAATTACCCACTGACACACCCACGTTGGATGATTTATTTTTATTTTTAAACAATAAATGTCAAATTCTTAAAAGTATTTGTCTACCTAAACAAAACAATAATTATAAATCAAAACACGAGCCTAAAAGTTCAAACTTCTTAACAAACACCCAAAGAAATCTTTCGTCATGCATTATATGTAAAGAACATCACAAAATATTTACTTGTAGTAATTTTTTAAAATTATCACCTCAAGACAGGTTAAACAAAGTTCGACAACTGCATGCCTGTACTAATTGCCTGCGTACAGGGCACATATCAAAAGACTGTAAAAGTACATATTCATGTAAAAAATGCTCTTTGCGGCACAACACTTTATTGCATTTATCAAATCATTCAGACAATAGTGAACACAGTAAGGAGGTTCAAGTCCAAGGTAATAGTCAATCATTAACATCAGAAAATAATAGCAACACTAGCAATGTTAACCAAACTGAAAATTCTCAAGCACTTTCGGTGGTAAATAATAATGACAATCAAGGTTATATTTTGCTAGCAACTGCCAGTATTTTAGTATTCGATTCAAATGGTAAGTCACACTTGTGTAGAGCTTTGCTCGACAATTGTTCACAGTCAAACTTCATGACCAAGGAATTGTTTAACAAGTTAAATTTACCTTCAAAGAATATCTCACATTCAGTTCAGGGTTTTGGTAACAATGTAACTAAAATCTTTACTAGCACTTCAGTAAACTTAAAATCTACGCTAAATTCTTTTAGTCTCCAAGATGTCCCATTTTTAGTGACAAATAAAATAACCAACAATTTACCTCATACTTCCTTTGACACAAAGAGCTTGCAAATCCCTTCAAATATTGTTCTAGCTGACAAGCATTTCAATAAATCTAGCCCTATTGATCTTCTTATAGGTGCGTCAATCTTTTGGAAACTTCTTTGTGTTGGACAAATATCATTATCAAACAGTAGCACAGTTCTACAAAAACCACACTGGGATGGGTAGTCTCAGGCCCTATTCCCTTAAATCAATATAATTCTTCTATTTGCAATCTATCGATCAGTCCTTCCGATAACACTGTCATTCAAAAACAGTTAGAAAAATTCTGGCAGGTAGAAGAAATCCAGAATAAAGCTTTCAATTCTCAAGAAGAGAATGAATGTGAGGAACATTTTATTCAGACAACCTCTCGAGATGTTACAAGAAAATTCATAGTCAGCTTGCCATTAAAAGCTAATATACAGGAGTTAGGTAGTTCTTTTGATACCGCATTAAAACGTTTCTATTCTACGGAAAAAAGGTTAAATCAGAACCCCAACTTAAGAAAACAATATAATTTATTCATGTCAGAATATCAAGATCTCGGGCACATGTCCAAACTTAGCTCAAATCACACAAATTATCATGGCAAAGAATTATATTTGCCCCATCATGGTGTTCTCAAAGAATCCTCTTCTACAACCAAGCTTCGTGTCGTCTTTGACGGCTCAGCTAAAACTGATAGTGGTCTTTCACTTAACGATACCCTTAAAATTGGCCCAAAAATTCAAGATGACTTAATGGACATAGTCATTCGGTTTCGAACCCATAACTTTGTTTTTACGGCAGACATAGAGAAAATGTATAGGTGCGTTATGGTACAAGAAAGTCAACGCTGTTTGCAAAAAATATTATGGCGAAGTGACCCAACACAAAAAATTGAACATTACCAATTAAATACTGTTACATACGGTACTTCCTCGGCAGCATTTCTGGCCATAAGATGTTTAAGGCAAATTGCAGTAGAAAATAAGTCTAAATTTCCCCACGCTTGCAATGTAATATCATCTTCCTTCTACGTTGATGATTTACTTGCTGGTTCAGAAACAATTGAAGAGGGTAAAAACTTATCTTTGAACTTAATCAAATTCTATCCTCAGCTGGTTTTAACCTGCGTAAATTTGTTGCAAATCATGATGATCTTTTAAGCGACATTCCCAGAAACAAACATACTTTAAATCAAAAAGTCATTTGTGACGAAGACACCATTAAAACTCTAGGTCTTACCTGGAATTCCCAAAAGGATATTTTTCAATATACCGTATCCATTCCTAAAAATAATTCTGCAACCAAACGATCTATCTTAGCCATTATAGCTCAAATATTTGATCCTTTGGGTCTTATAGGACCTTGTATAATAAAAGCTAAAATCATGCTCCAATTAGTATGGCAATTAGGTCTTAATTGGGACGAAAGTATACCATTAGATCTTCACAATAAGTGGCTTCAATTCTGTAATCAACTTCCATCTATTAATGAAATAGAGATTCCCAGACATATCATTCCTTTAAATCCTATTCTTATAGACTTGCATGGCTTCAGTGATGCTTCACAGAAAGCATACGGCGCTTGTTGCTATCTTCGTTCTACTGATTCCGAAGGCCGAATCAAGGTCTCTCTAATTTGTGCAAAGTCACGCGTTGCACCGTTAAAAACCTTAACTTTGCCACGCTTAGAACTCTCTGCAGCCCTTTTACTCGCCAGACTAATGCAAAAACTTGTAACTTGTCTTAAAATTAATATTAACAATTCATTCTATTGGACAGATTCGACTATAGTCTTGTCATGGATTCATTGCCAACCAAATCAACTAAACACTTTTGTTGCGAATAGAATCTCAGAAATTCAGCAAACAACAAAACCAAAACAGTGGCATCATGTTAGCTCGGAAGACAACCCTGCTGATGTTATTTCAAGAGGCATCGATCCAGAAAAATTAAAAACTTTTAATATTTGGTGGCAAGGACCCCCATTCCTATTGCTTTCTCAAGAAAGCTGGCCTCAATTTAATATAAAATATCCATCAGACATTCCTGAGTTAAAATCAAGCAAAATATCATTACTTACACAAGTTACTGACATTTCATTTATAGAAAATTATTCTTCGTTTTCTAAACTGTTAAGAATTATGGCATATTGCCTACGATTCATAAAAATTCTCAAACAAAAAATATCGATTCCAGACTTTTAGGATCCCTCACAAATATCGAAATAAGCAAAGCTTTAATTGCACTTTGCAGAATAGTGC
This sequence comes from Listronotus bonariensis, assembly GCA_014170235.1. NCBI lineage: Eukaryota > Metazoa > Arthropoda > Insecta > Coleoptera > Curculionidae > Listronotus > Listronotus bonariensis. The sequence goes on from JACEGR010009268.1 coordinate 22,149, forward strand.
AGTCGCATTATTTTCCGAACGAAATAGAATCTCTTAAAACTTCAAACTCAATCTCATCCAAAAGTCAGATCATACGTTTAAATCCATTTTTGGACCCTGACGGTTTAATTCGTGTCGGTGGTCGATTAAAACATTCCGATTTTCCTTATGATAGGAAACATCCTATACTTTTACCTAGCCAAGCACATTTTACCAAACTTATTATTCTTTATGAACATTTCAGACACTTGCATGCAGGTGCACAAGCTACTTTGTCCTCAGTTCGACTAAAATTCTGGCCTATTAATGGCAAAAGCACTGTCCAAAAATTCTTCGAAAATGCGTAACATGTTTCAAGGTTAATCCGATGTCTTCTTCGTACCAAATGGGTGATCTTCCAAGGTCACGTGTAACAGAACAACGCCCATTTCTTATTACTGGTGTAGATTATGCAGGACCTTTTATGGTCAAGGACGGAAAGTCAAAAAACAGAACATTTGTTAAATGCTATTTATGCATTTTTGTATGTTTTACTACCAAGGCTGCTCATTTGGAGGTAGCTGGAGACCTATCCTCAGAATGTTTTTTAAATTGTTTAAAGAGATTTGTCTCAAGAAGAGGCATTCCTTCGCACATGTACTCAGACAATGGTACCAACCTGGTTGGTGCAGAAAAAGAAATTAAATTAGTTCTTACTCGAATTAAAAAGAATCAGTTTTCACAGAATTTTTATTAGCCCATAGCATTACTTGGCACTTCTCACCACCATATGGACCTAATTTTGGAGGCCTATGGGAGGCATGCGTAAAGTCTGCTAAATATCACCTTAAGCGAATAGTTGGTAATTCTCATTTAACTTATGAGGCATTATTAACTGTATTTACCCAGATCGAGGCAGTCTTAAACTCCAGACCCTTATTGCCACTTTCAAGTGATCCCAATGATCTTTGTGTTTTAACGCCTGCGCACTTTCTTATTGGTGAGCCATTACTAGCTTTGCCTTAAAATGATGTGAAAGCAATACCTGAAAACCGTCTAAATCATTTTAAACGCCTTCAGCAGCAAGTACAACATTTCTGGCAACGCTGGTCAAAACAGTATTTGACCACCTTACAAGAGCGCGCTAAATGGAAATAAAGACTTTCCTAATTTAGCAGTAGGGACTTTAGTTTTATTAAAAGAAGAAAATTCAGCGCCGTTATGTTGGAAAATGGGTCGTATAACTAAAGTATACCCGGGCAGTGACGATATAGTTCGCGTTGTCGAGATAAAAACAAATAGTGGTATAGTGAAACGTCCGGTAACAAGAGTGTGCGCGTTACCAATTAATACTCAAAGATGTCTAAAGCGATTTTAGACAACTCGTTAATTGACTTATGTCAATTTGATTATACATTACATCTTGTATTAGTCTTAAGTTCATTGTTTATTAGATTTAAGAATATTTATTTTGTTCTTGCATTCATGTATGTAACATTAGCTTAAGGTTATGATAGAATATTAATATGATTTTATCCTATCTAATAGGTTTTGCATTTATTTAAATACACTTCTCAACTTATTTCATGTTAAATATAATTTCATTATATTTTAATTTTGAAAGTTAACCCTTTCAAGGGGGCCGGTATGTTGGATACTTTAACTTCATTTCTTAATTTAAATTATTTAAATATGCCTACTGATAGGCAACCACAAACACATACAGCTGTTCAACAGGTTGCACTTCTTTTCAGCCATTTTGACATTTGTTCGAATGACGTACTTCCGGTATTTTTTTTATATAGAAGTGGGTAAGCCGGTAAGACGAAGAGTTTCTTTTTGTAACTCATTAGTTAAACATAAAAGCGGTTAGCTTTCAATCAGTATTTTATAACAGTTCTTTTGCGTAACTCATTTGAAGAGCATCAAAGCGGTTAGCTTTCAATCACTACCTTTATATTATTTTATGGGTTTTACCCAACTTTAGTGAAAATACAACATTGTACCAAACAGCAGAAATAAATACAGTCCACTTCCTAATTATAACTTTGTTATAATTTCAACCAGCAAAACAAAAGGTGGAAAACTAAAAAGCTAGTTTTAAACCCGACAGTATATTTTAAAACGTAAAATAACCTTATTAGAAAGTTTTTTTCAAAATTTTCACAAGGATGCTTAAAGACTAAGGTATCATTTATATTTTGAAATAATTTTGCAATAGGTTTATCATTGGCATATTCTTTAAAAATATGTTGTGAATATATTATCCATTGCTGCTATGAAGTGTACGGAATTCCTCTGAGTGGCATTATTAGTTTACCAAATGTATCTTTTTCGTCTATCTGGTAAGCTTTAAAGTGCACATACACATTTTCTGAGTTTACATCCCGATTAGAATTTGAATAAGAAATACATATGTCACAACTGTGTTTCTCTAAACACTTTCTTAGCAGATATCCACATATATATGTAATAGCATTTCTTTCAGGTAATCTTAAATTCCTATAACTAATATCGGATATAGGTTGCACACTATTTGGGTTTACTGTAAGAGAGCAGTGAAGGTGAGTTTGCTCGAAGTTTGGATTATCTATGTAGGACTCCATTTGCGTCAACACTGAATCTAAATCATCCATACAATTAGCCCCTTCTGCTTGCTGAAAATATTTCATGCAAAACAATTTTTAAATGCTCTGCTAAATTGTATGGGTGTTGGATTTAAGGAATTTCCACCTTGGTTACGGATGGTTCTGAACTAATTCTTGACTAATTTTAATATGTAATACTTTACTTTTAATATTTTAGCTATTTTTGTGTACATTTGACTTGTATAAATACTGTTTGTATGTTGGACACTTCAATAAACTGATTTGATTTGATTTGATTTGAAAAATTTTTCTAAACAGTCTTGATTTAGACGTCTAGTGTAAATAGGTTCTTTTTCATCTTCCCATAAAGAAACTAAAGAAACCATAGTTGTAATGGCACATTTAATAAATTTAATTTTATTTGTCACATTTGCATTAGTCTTTTTATCTATGATTTTGATATTTTTAAAAAATAAAATCATCTCATTTAAGAATTTAATTTGGTAATCTCTTCCAATAAAGCTCGGTTGTAAAACTTGGCATTGGCCTTTCGGGAAGAGTTTAACAAATCAAAAAGTTTGTCAATATTTTCTATAAAATTAACTGTGGCTGTAGCATCTGCAGAAAGCCATCCACAAGTAATGTATGTTGACATTCCAGCAGCCACAGTTTGGCTTAAAACTTGAGATGCCAATTTGAGTTTCATTTTTTGAAAATTTGTTGGATATACATGACTGTGGGTCAATTTTGGGGCCATACGATGCTTTTGTTCTTTTTCCCTTTACATAAAAAGATTCTAAATATTTTTTATCAATGCACTGTTCATTAAACTTTAAAGTAAATTTAAAAAGTTATTTCTTATCGCCTTCAAAATATGGGGCGTATCAAAAAAATAGTATATTTTTTTATTATTCACTTGAAAGTGTGTATGATCTGTGGTAATTTTTAAATCTTTTGCAAAACTTAAAAAATTAGATCCCATATCTGATATCATTGCTTTCACATCTAATTGAATATCTGATAACTTTTCAATACAATTAAACACTAAAGTTTTAATGGCAGAGGGAGAACAACTTGTTTCAACAAACAGATAAGCAATTGGTTGTTTCCAATTTTTATATAATCCCCTTGCCATTAAAACTAAGGCTGATTTTGCAGCACATAGCTTTCTACTGTCATCATCATTGGGAAAACCAACAATCTGATCTTTGGAGACATTATAGAAAAAATGGCTTTTTATTGACATTTCATCTATACATAAAATACATTTTTTGAGAGATCACTCATGTTTCTACTTTTTAATTTTATAGCCTCAAAAGAAAATCATTCAGCCCCGCTGAGAAATCCCACTATTCAGTCATTCTCCGTAAAGTCCTGACAGTTGGTAGACGTAAAGTCTTGGACAAAAATTTATATGACTTAGGACCTAGAAAATATGTCATTAGGGCAAACCTTTTAAATTCTGTTGGATATTTACATTTGTTCATTTTGGAAAATTTCATCTGAAACTTAATGATCTTGCTTAAATTTGGTGATAGGTATTTATCACACAATTGTGAAAAGAGTTTTAATTCATCACTGTCCCTTGTTGGCTTTCTCTTTTATCCTGTTTGGCTGTAGTCCTGATAACTGATCTTTTATGCTGCAATAATTGACGCCTAAGTTTTTGTTTACGTGGGGTTGAATGGGATAATGATGATGGGGTTTGTGTCATAGTAGATGTAGAGGGTCCTGGATCAGGAGTTTTTTGTCTGGAGAATAGTGAAGAAGTCTGTCCCGACAATACTGAAGACGTAGAGGCAATAGCCAATAATTCAGGATTTTCTGGTTCAGCTGACACAAGTGTTTCTTTGAGGGAAGGCTGTAGTGGACATGATTCATCTAAAAATACATACAATATTATTATTAAAAATTATTTTATATAAGTATATTATAGCCTTAAATATTTGGCATGTGCCTTACAGCACTGGTGTTTGTAGATTAAATTAAATTTAAAGCTCAATTTAGGTATTTATTAAAAAATAACCTTAAACTCTTTGAAAACTGAATGAATTCAAAACAGACTAAAAGCTTATTTTAATGGTACATATTATGTGATTTTTTGACAGATCACTAATGCAAATTTTACTTTTCTGATTATCAACCTCTAGTTGCTTAATTATTAATTCCTATACTTATATAAATAGAGAAAATGTCTTAATTTTAAATCTGGACTGACTGCTATATTTACCATCAGCAATTACTTGAATAACAAGTCACAGTTTTATACTGCATTATTTTTTGTATAATAAAGCATATTTTGGCTTTTGACTTTGGAACAATCTTCTAACTGACATAAATATATTTTTATAGATTAGCTAAACAGTAGTCAAACATTTAAAAACATTTGAAATATCAAGAGCTCTTAACAGTGTATAAGGAGGCTAAAAAATATGGCGGACAGTTACATTTTATGAATAACAAAATATAAAAAAATAAATGAGACCATAAAATTAGCAAAACAATGGCAAACTAAAATATTAATTTTAAATGCAAAATAATTGAAAAAATTTAAATTTGAAATCTTGTACTTAAATCGGATAATGGTCAGATTCAGGGATTTTACAGCGATAAAGCACTGCAGGCTTGCACACTAGCATTTTATAAAATTAAATTTTGAAGGACATTTTTAAATTATTATAAAAGAAAAATGTTACACAAATAAACAACAATTTAGTAACACAACAACAAACAAATAAAGCATATGTGCTTTTTAATATTATCAGAAATCAAAATAATTCTGCTTAAATTACAATTTTTAATGTGCCAGTAGCAAAATAAGTTTAGATATACAAATAATACAGCAATCTAAAAAAAATATATTTGCTTTACTGCCATATAAAAGCACTGTATTTCCTGAATGCACCCACTGATATGGTAGCTTGTCAACAATTACCTGTCATTAATTTGGGACTTCCATCTGACCATTTAAACAGAGTGGGTATGGCATCGGAATGCAAACGGTTCTTTAAATTATTCAAAAACATTTTTCTTCAAAATGCTGGGAACATAGCCTAATATTATTATGGCAATAATTGGAAGTTTTCTGGAACAAATCAGACCTTTCACTGTTTTCAATCCACAAACGACACCTGTAATACAAGATATTTATTTTATTATACCTATCTATTGGTGCCAATTTATAACTAATATACAGAACGACAAACGGCAAGTATAGAGCATTATAAGAATTTGAGACTATAATAATATCTATTAGATTGTCTCATGCTACTGTACTTTGTAGGCAAAAAAATCTACCAAGATTACAGTTTAAAGGTAGGTTTATGCAGTGGTAAGTATGGTGGTACTTACCTATTTTCGTCAATGGGAAATCTAAAAAACTAACTTGATGTTGCTTTGAATTGGCTCTGCAATTCAAAGCCCCACACCAAGCACCACCAGCTTTTTTAGACTCATAGCCTCGCTCATCGCTTTCTACAACAAATAGCAAAAACAAGCACAGAAAATACAATGTAAACACCACGAAAGTCTAAATAGAATAAA
>JACEGR010009269.1:0-28230 GCA_014170235.1 Listronotus bonariensis
CTCAATATGGGTATCTAACAAAAGGGCTTGATTAGTAAAATAGAGCTTAAAAATTAATACAATTTTTTGGTACATTCTGTATTATTTAATATTTTTTAGTTTGCAGAAGCATATATTAAAATTAAAATAAGGTTGCCATTACACGGGGTAGATTAGATTAGCTTGAAGGTGGATTGTAATCCTCCAACACTGCAACCTGCTCAAATTTATTGTGTATTCTTCATCCCCATGTTAGAGCACACTCTCCAAGCCGGTCTTTTTAATCAGACTCCACAAGCTTGAAGCTGGCTCTCTGGTATTGTTGCTGCTTTAGGTTTTTCCTCACCCAGCCTTGCAAACCGCAGACGACAAAGGGTTTCGCAATAGCACCATATGTGTTCTGCGGTTTCTTCTTCTTCCTGGTAGAACCTGCATAGGTTTTCTTCTGCCAGGCCTATTGTTTTTAGGTGCTTATTCGGCCTGCAATGACCTATCAGTTAACCCACTATAATTCTTACTGCCTTCCAGTTGTAATTTAGAAGGTCTTTTGTAAATTCCAGCGAGTATACCTTCATGATTTTTTTCGCCTGATGCTGCCCTGGTGTTTTTAACCACCAGTCTTGGATTCCCACACGATCCATAATCTAATAGATGACCTTATTTGGCATAATGGAATACCACAGTAGGGCTCGGGGCCTACCATTGCCCTGCCTGCACCCTCCTTTACCAGTTTATCGGCTTTCTCATTGCCCTGGTGGCCCTCATGGCCTGGTACTCAGGCAATAGTTAGCTTGTTAGACGCACAGACACCTCTTCCAGGGCGGTTATGTAGTCTTGCTCCAGCTTAGAACCGATCTTGCCTAAACGGATCGCCCTGATGGCTGCCTGGTTGTCCGAATAAATTACTATGGTTTTACCTATGTAACTTCTTCTGATGATTTCCCTAGTACATTATTCCATGGCTACAATTTTCGTCTGGAACACTGTAGGGTGTTGTCCGAGACCGATGTTTATTTTCGTCCTCGGTTTGTCTCCATTATACCTGCTCCGACTCCTTGGTCCGTTTCTGAGCCATCTGTATACCAGGTTAGGTCGGCTTTAACGGGAGGGCCTGCCTTCTAGTCCTTTCTATCTGGTATAATTGTTTAAAAACCTTTGTTTAGGCAATAGCGTGGTATCATTTTATCCGAAGGCATCTCACACAGTAAGTTGACTTCTTGGTCCTGCTTAAATCTCCATTGTATGGCCCTTTCCTGTCTTATAATAGGACTCTGGCTTTGTTTGAGACTTTATTGTACCGCTTTTACCTCACCCTGTATAAATACATAAAGTGCCGGTAGGTTAAGCAGCACTTCCAGAGCTGCATTAGGGGTCGTTTTCATGGCCCCCGTTATACATAGACAAGCCAAGGAAGTCTTTGTATACTTTATAATTGCTTTGTTGCCGTATTTTGTAGCGTTTTTGCACCCCAGGCAATTAAACCGTAGGTTATCATTGGTCTAACAACCATTTTGTACATCCACAGGTTCATCTTCAGGCTCCCCAGTCCCCAATTTTTGCCGCAAAGTCTTCGGCCTACAACCAGGGTAATTTTTGCCTTCTGAGTGACTTTGCTTAGGTGTGGTCCCCAGGTCAATTTTTGGTCCAGGATGACTCCTAAATATTTGACTTCTTTTGAAAAGGAAATTTTCACTCCGTTGAGCCTGGGAGGTCCTAATCCTTTTAGCGCCCTTCTTTTTGTGAAAGAGACGGTTACTGTCTTATGAGGGTTGACTGAAAGTCCCTCCAGTTTGTACCATTTATCAACCATGTCTACGGCGTTCTGCATTCTGCCTGATATGTATCCTAGATGACTCCCACTGACCATAATGCCCAGGTCATCCGCATACCCTAGGCAGTTTGTTAAGAAGTTCATCTACTAGGACTGCCCAATATACACCTCCTCACTTTAGCTTCCATTGTTACCGCGCTTAGGGTAGATCTAATGACCCTATTCCTCAGGCTGGCTTCGATCCAGTTGCAGACCGTGTCGAGGATACCTTTGTTTCTTAGCGCGTTTATAAGTGAAAAAGTTGGTACGCGCCTTCTATGTCCAAGAATGTCGCCAACGCCAAAGTCGGTCTATATAAGGTCACGACATTCGGCCATATTGCTTTGACGTGTTATGACGTCACATGTTGTTCAGTGCCGGAGATATACAGTTTATTGTATTAGTAGAACAACCGTTTACACAACAGTTTTTAATTGTTATTAAGATGTTAATTCTTTTACTTTAAATAAAAAACATTTGGAATTACATCTTTCAACAAATATCACTTCCAAAACAATGCAAAATAAAATGCGCAAATTCTAGACGCCACTGGATTGATATTCAGCTTTGATTTTTACCCAGTCTTGCCAACTTTTCTCCGAGAAGTGCCCTTCCTTGCATCCCCGACCTCGAACCGCCTTAAAGTTGAGGATATGTCGCAACCTTATAAATATAAACTAACCTTGGCCAACGCCATCTTTTTGTCGTCAATTGACTTAGCCAGAAGTCTCTTTAGATCGTCTAGTGCTTGATCCACAGACATTCCTGTTGGTACGCGTATTGGCGCTTGTTCAGAGGATTTACTTTGAAGATGTTCTCTCTGATGTACCTATTCACAATTTTTTTCAGCGCTTTCAGCAGCAAAGAGGATAGACTACACGGGGTATGTCAAATACGAGTGTATTATGGTTTTTTTTTTGAAATTAAATATAGTTATGACCACAATTTTTTGGCAATTTCTTTGTTTAAATGCTATCTTTAATATAAACAGTCTGTATCCAGTAAACAGATGGGTGAATGTCGCTTCCTATTTGGATCTTGTACTTTAATAAATTCGGAGTTATGGCCTCCTTAATAAATTCGGTAACACCCGGTACTAAGTATACAGGGTGTAATTAAATTAATGGCCAAAAATTAGGTCGGTTCTTAACGCTTCAAACAAACTTGAGAAATTTTCACATTGTAGCTATTTTCACCGTATATCTCAAGATCGTTAATTTAGTGTAACAAATTTTATTGCAAAATATACGAGTAGTTCTCTTAAACACAGGGTTATGCTAATCGTTAATTTTGCCTTCCTTCCTTTTCAAATTTAGTACTAAATTTCTCCGACCGCAGTTAAGCATATGTATTATGTGCCTTGTCTTCGTATTTTGTCACAGCACCAGCAGGTTTTAGACGTCAATTTAAAACAATATGTAAATTTTAAAACCATCTCTTAAAAAATAAAACACAAGATGTTTTAAAACTTAGTCTAAATATCTTTCTATCGTATGGTTTAAATTCAGGTTTTGGACCATGCACAATTTTTTTATAAAGAATAACTCTTTTTCGTAAAATAATTAATAATAAAGTTTTTCATATGGTGCAAACTTAGGTATATACACTGTATTTCTTTAAACCTTTAAAACTACTATTAGGAATTATACATTTTGTATTTTAAAATGACAGCAGAGACAAGAATGAGACGAGCAACTAAATGTAAATAAATTATACGAAAGAGAGATAGCTGCTGGGCCTTCCTTGTCTGTCTTCAAGGAAGGCGAACGCAGATGGCGCGTGAGTCGACTTTATCGTTTGCCCGCCAAATTCAAATTATATAGCTGTGCTATTTTTGCCCTTAATGTTAGGTACTTGTTTTTGTTTCCTATTAATATAAAATATTGGGGTTTAGTTCAATAATTACACACACCTCATTAAAAATGTCATTTATTTGGTTTTTATAAAGATTTTTTCTTACAGATAACAATGTCAATATTACCTTAAATTATCTGTTGAAAAGCACAAATTTAATATATACACTGTGATCACTAATAAAAGTCAATATTCAAAGTCCAATTAAGGTAAAAACCACGAAACACACAATAAATCACAGAAAATGTAAACAAACTGTCCAAACAAATCGGCCATTGAAAATTATCAAACACAAATATCGATTAACATTTCGGAGTGACTGCCTGCGGCAACGGTTTGTCAAGTTAAAAATATTCGATTCATGGTATATTTTTTTCCCAATATTAGATGTGAGCCAAAAAAGGACATTAAAGTTTACATGCAGAAATTGTAAACAACTTGGCAACCAGGGCAAAGCGATGATTGCTCCATCTACGATAGCCTGCCATGATGAAAGACAAAGACATATTTATTGGAACTTGCGTTAAACCAGAAAGAGATAAATACAATGGACAAATTGTTAGGACCAGTTACTCGTCTCATTCTTGTCTCTGATAGAGTTACGGTCGTATTCACCAAGCTCTGACTAAATTTATCAGCCTGATAGCAGCTAATGCCATTGCTTTTTGGCATTGGCATTAGCTGCTATCAGTCTGAAAAGGTTAGTGAGAGCTTGGTGAATACGACCGTAAGAGCCCGTGAGCGGCAGACATTCGTCATTTTGTAAATGCTCCTAATATAGGTAGAAGCGATGGGAGACGAAGTTTGACTCGCAGTGGCTTTGGCAGGTACCAGGCACCAAAGGTTATTTAAGTAAGACATAACTTCCGTCATTTTTTAAAAGTTGAATTTTATATAATATGTTACTTGGGTATCTATTAGAAGATATTTTCCCAGCGGGCAGACAGTTTTGACAGTTCCAACCCTTTGGCAAACAAATATTTTGTGTGGTCCCATAGTCCGATGAATTTTAATATTTTTATTTTTCAACAAGATAAATTAAAAAGTCTTATACACAGTTTGTAGGGTTTCTAAATAAGCATGTCCTAAATATATTTTTATGTATACTACATAGTATTCCAAAACATTTTCTTAAAGTAATCTTACTGCCAAAACTTTTTTGGGAAACTCTGTATACATCAAAATATTTTTAGGACATGCCCATTTGAAAACCCTACAAATCTTATACAGTGTGTTCCAGGATAGATGTTACAAGAGGACAAATGGACCAAATATTTTAAAACTAAATTTTGGGAAAACTGGTCGCATGGTTTAAAACTAATAAATACAAAATTTGACCCCAAATGGTATTATACAGGGCGAGTAATAACTAAAATTATGAAAAATGCCTAGGAGCTAACTATTTTTATTTTAAAAAATATATCAATTTGTATAACCAAATGTTGTAGAGAATTAAAATTTATGTCAAAATTTAAAGCTAAAGCATGACAATAAAAAAAGTAATTGTCATGTTTTTTTACATTACGCATTATAAATTAAATAATGGGCAAGAGGAAGCAAAATTTAAAAGAAAATTTAATAATTTTAAATATATTTTATGTTTTACCCATCTATTATTGATCTGTAATACCTTAGAAACGGAATATGTTATGGTAGCAATAATACCTGCTATCACACCTAGGGCATTATAAGCGGGTATTATGATAATGCCCGTTTATAATGCCCTAATGCCCTAATATGAAAATTTTATTGCTTATCCAATTTTATTTCTCTCACAATAAAGATCAAGTTTATACAAACATATGTATTAAAATAAAATCAATAACTTACCAGTTCCTGAAAATATGCCATTAAAACGGTTTCTGTTATTTGAAGAATTGCGTTCGCATCTTTCCAAATACCAAATATGCCATACTCCCGATCATACTGTTGCCTTGATTTAACTGGCAAAAGATTTTCGGTCGCTTATATGGCCTTTTCTCGTATATTTTGTGGAATTTCTTCCATTTTGAGCAAATCGTTTAAATAAAAATGCCAACTGACTAACTGATAGAAACATCAAAGTCAAACTTAATACCAGTCATTATCTATTTACGTATACAGGTACAGGTGCAACTTATTTTTTATGTTGCGAATAAATAATGTAAATAATAATTGAAAAACTCTTTTTGGGTAAAACATAAAGCATTGTATGCACCATCCAATACATAAATAGCTATTTTTTTAATTCGCTGCCTTACGCCAAGTATTTAAAAACTATTAATGCATAATGTAAAAACTAACAGCAATATATTTATTTTTTACTTTAATTCCCTAACTTTAAATTAAAAGTACAACTTTGTATTTATTAGTTTTGGACCATGCAACCAGTTTTCCCGTATAGGCGTTAAAAAATTCCAAACTTTTTAGTCCCTTTGTCCTCCTGTAACACCTACCCTGGGACACACTGTATAAAACTTTGTGTTACGTCTTGTTAAATAACAGACATATTTGGACCTCCTTGAACCATTGGGCCACCCCAAAAGGTTTGTCTGCCAAGGGGTTGGAATTGCTAAAACTGTCTCTGGGCTAAGGAAGTATCTTCTAATTCGTACCATAAAGTAACATAACTTAAAATTCAGCTTTTATAAAATGACAAAAGATAAGTTTTAATTTATTAACCCTTGTAACGGACTCTTTGTTTGACCTCCGGATAGTGCGGACGTGCGTAGAGGACTACAAAGTTCTTCCCGGAGTGGCGGCTAGAGGTGTCGTACGAACGTTTTTTACCTTCGGGGATCAAGGAAAGATTCACGCTAAATTGACGGCATCTTTCTTCTGGATCTAAGCGCTGTGAGCGAAGATTCCTATAGGCTGATGGTATCCTGTTTGGTGGTAAACACGAGGTATTTCTCAAATGGCGGGAAATAGATGGGCGTGCCATGGGAACTGTCAGTAGTGAAAGTGAAGGTTATACGTAACACCAGTAGCAGATTTTGGATTGACAGCCGACAATTTATGCATTGCATCGATTGTTGAATTGTTTGTTTTCTTTTGGAATTTCTGGAAGCTACGAGCTCGATTATCCAGATTTTCCGCCGACGAAGCCCTGGAAAGCATAGTCCGGAATGGGGAAGAGTGGTGGATTGGACCTGAAGGGACCAAAACCAAGAAAAAAATAGAGATAGAGAATAACCCTTGTTATCTGCCAAAGCCACTAAGTCAAACCTTATAGTGTCCCATCGCTTCTATTACTTCTATTTTGGGAGCATGCGCAGACAAACTTTTAGCTTTAACAAAATGACGAAAGTCTACCATCTTACGGGCTCCTGGACTATAAACGAAAATTGACTTGTTTAACTCGAGGACCAATTTAAAAAATTCGAAAAGTTTTATGACCGGAAACCTTATTTAAGCATCGTCTTTATTTTAAAAGTCTTTATTTTATTTTCGCATTTTTCAAGTTTAACAAAAGCTTTTTTGTTGGATAAGTTTAAATAGGTTATACAAAAGTTTTTACAAAAGCTTAAGTTTGAACTTGGTATTATTATTTATTTTAACATGGTAATTTGTTTCTTTTTTTAGAAGTAAATAAGTTTAAAAATAAATACTTTTTAAAAACAATCCAATGAACTTAGATAATAGGGAATTATTGGAATTCATATAAGGTCTAGCAGTAATAATTTCAGCAGTATTTTGACATTAAATAAGGGAAACTTTATTAAAGTTACTGCTAGACTTTAATTGTGCAAAATATAATCGGTCGTTTCCGTTTCTTATTTTGAAATTTAAAAACAAAATGAGGTTAAGGGTTAAAGTAATTTTTGTTTATTTTTAAATTTTGTCTTTAAAATATATTAAAAAAGTAAAAACTTCCCCATTTGTAACAATACAAAACAAATAAATAAAATAGACTACATATAAATAAAAACAAATAATATTCCACACTTCTTCACATAGACGCGTTAAGGTTTAGCAGTAATAAAATAAGGTTTTTCCATTATTACTGCTAGCACTATTTGCCTATTCCAATAATTCCTTAATAAAGTTTATAACGATAGTATTCACTCCACTTTTCAGGTTCCCAAACCAATCTCTCAACCCGACTTGGAAAGCAAACGCAGGGCGATGCAGATATCTCTTTCACAGGATCTCAATTTGATATTGGATTGGGGTGCCAAAATCTCGTTCAATTTAATGCATCCAAAACACAATCATGTTCCTTGTCGCGAAAAAATCATCAAACACTCATCCTTTGCTTATGAGTGGCCAGGTTTAGCAGAGCGGGGACACATTTAACCTTGTGGGCGTCACATTTGAGAATAACCTTAACTGGCATAAACACATTGTATCTATAGCCACCGCGGCTTCAAAAAGCTTGATTTCTTTTCCGAGCAAATTTATACACTTTGTATGTGTCCCAAATTTGACCCTCTCTGGAATATTGTTCTCATGTCTGGGGAATAGCATCCCCTACAACCCTCAGCATTCTTAAAGCCATTCAAAGAAGGGCTGTTCGTCTTAATAATGATCCTTTACTTACTCAAAGACTTCCTTCTCTTGCTCATCGTCGAGCTGTGAGAGATCTATCGCTCTTCTATAGATACTTTTACGGCTTCTGCTCCGACGAATTATCCAGTATAGTCCCTCCTCTTGCAGCTCCCAACAGAAAAACTCGTGGTGCCGCGCGTATGCATCCCTATACAGTTCAATTGGACAGGCCCCGAACTTCCCATTTCGTTGGCTCTTTTATCCCTAGAGTTTCTAGACTGTGGAACCTACTGCCAGCGCAGACACCCACGGTACGTTAGTATTTAGGCTTTCAAAAATAAATAAAAACGTTGACAAACTAACATTTTCTAAACTCTTAAAGTTTAATAAAATTAAATTGCTCTATTTCATAAAATGGTCTAATATGATGTTTAAATGTACGGTTATTTTTGGATTTTATAATTTAAAAATAACTTTCTTTAACATAATTAAAGAGTATTTTATTTTCTTTTTGTTTATTACTGTTAAAAAGGGATTAACCATTTCCAAAAACTTAATTTTACAAATTAATAATACAGTGTGTACAAAAATAGATTTAGCCACAACACTTTAAGGTAGTTGTCGTGGTAACCATGAAATACACCAAGCCGATCTAGGTGCTGTTTATATGAATGTCATATCCTACAAAAACTGTGCAAAGATTTGGTGATTAAAAACAAGAAAATACACTTTGTTAAATAAAATAATAACAAGGAATTCAAAATTGTCGAGTCGCTTATTCTACAAATGTTAAAAAAATGTCGAGAATTCCATTAAAAAGTAAATCATGTAAATTTTTTTATATTTTCTTACATTATTTAAAATGTAAATTTAAATTTTTAAACTAAAACACTTCCTAAATACTCTTAATTCTTTGCAAAAAAAACAAATATGTGTTTGTAGGTTACTACTTACTTGGCAAGCGCACTGAGTTCTGCAATCTAAGTTAAATGTTTCTCCATGTTCATATGTTTTATTGTATACTACACATGGGACTCCAGAAGATTCTGAAATAAATAAATGTGCTATTTTAAGTTATCTTATCTGTATTTTTAAAACGGTCTACTAAATAACACTATACAATTAAAAAACAAAAGTATTTTTATTTTGTAGAATGTCGCTCTTGACTAAAAACGGACTTTTCTATTTCACCTCTGTAGAATAAAAACAAGAGAAAATTTACACAAAGTAAAATGACCATTTTTTCCAAAAAGTTATCCTACAAAACGGTAAAAGCCGCATTTTGCTATTGCATTTTATTTAAGAGTAATAACGATTTAAAATTTACCATAAAAATTTCAGTTGCAGTTGAATTGAGCTAGCAGTTTAGGCACTGGAATACAGGGTGTTATCGGGAGGAAAGAAAATATTTTGGGAACACGTTCAGAAGGTCAAAATATGAGAAATTAACTCATATGTTTTATTCCGATTCTTAACCGTCTCTGAAATAATCAGTTCTAAAGTTTTTTTGTAACTATTTTTTATTTTAAAATCAACATAAACTATACTACTAAAATAGGAAAATTCCACTAGTTCTGGTTAGTTTTTGAAAATACCCCCATTAACTTTAATACAAGCTGCAGCATACTCCCCATGAGTGAATGTGGAGGCATTACGTATGGAGCCTTTTCTCTTTCTAAGTTCGAAACACCCAGAATTAATCAAACTAACAACCAAGCATGTCAAAACTATCAGTCAATTAAATTAGGTATTGACAACCAATAAAATACCTACAAACTGGAGAAATACAACACTTTCTAATTACTCCAAAACTTTATAAAAAATAACTTTAGAACCGATTATTTCAGAGACTGGTTATGGAATCGGATTACCACATATGGGTTAATTTCTCCTATTTTGGCCTTCTAAACATGTTCCCAAAATATTTCCTTTCCTCCCGAAACACCCTGTATATTACAAAGTTAAAATTTAAAGCAAAATTTAAAAATGTAATTAAAGAGAGGTTTCCATTTAAAAGAAATAAGTTTATGGTTGAAACTATTTATTTGCCTTCCTGTATACAAAAAAAATAACGCCGTCAAAATAAACAACGACGTGTTTAAGTTCTTGGAAAAAGCAAATTGCAGAAGTTTTAACAAATTTATTTCATCCCACTCTAACGTTACTGTTTAAATAATAGTAATTAAAACGTTAGAAAACAATAATTTTTAGTAAAATTATTAACATATATATTTTATATAAATGCGAAAAAATTACTTATTTTATATTTTTTATATTTTAAGCTTAAAATACTATTTCAAAATTGTTAATATAACCAAAATAATATGAAAATAACATTTTACCCACAATTCCAAAAGAGTTGTTTTAATAAAATTTAATATATAGTTTATTTTAATGTCCGTAGCCATTATAAATTTTAAAGCTTAACATATTATTTAAAAATTGTTAATTATACCAAAATAATAAAATTTTAATAATAGGTTATAATTATAAGTTACAATCTTTATGTTTACGATAGACATAATGAGTAAGATGTAAGTTTAGATACAATTTTTGTTGATATGACTTACTTCTTTTTAAATTTACATAACACTTATGTGATATTACACGAAATATATAATAATAGCTTTGTTCGCGGGGTGCGATTCTGAACCGGTTCTGGCACTATTCGCATGCGCAGTAAAAAAGCAGCGTTCGCGGTTAGTAAACTCCTGAATTTTAGTAACAGTTCTGTGTTCGCGAGTTACAATGGAATCAGTTGGTTACCGGTTCGTAACCTGATTAGCATTCCTGGGATTTTGTTGGAACTTAAAGTTCAGTTCGGAATTTCATGCGCATTGTCGATATGGTCAGCTGTTTTCTGTTTTTGTGGTACAGAAATAAACCGTTGTATTACAGTTTATTTGTTTCTGCCACTTTTAATGCGAGGATTAATATACTTGTTGAATAATTTTTTTTATATATTTTTGTGATTCTGACCGTATATAAACAAAGGATTTTAATTGTATTCCGGATGAATGTATGTATGCAATACAAAATAAATAAGATTAATTAAAAATATAGACAATATTACAAGATTTTTACCATTTCTTGTGGTTTGAATTTTATCCTTAGTTAAATACACATACTTATGTTAAAAACTAGACGAGGCAGGGAATTTCTCGTCTTCCGCCGAGAGACCTCGAGTGGCATTGGACAGTATAATAATTTACCTTTTTGCTTGAATTTAATTTTTTTGTATAGTATCCAATTTAACCATGAAAAATCCTAACCATAAGACTAGGTTAGAATACATCCTCAGCTGTATAGAAAATCGTTCGCGGTAAATAAAAATTCCGAACTAATAAATAACTAGACATGCGCTTTAAAACAATTCAAAACCAGTTCGGTTCTGGTTCAGAATCGGTTCATTACTAGACCCGCGAACAAAGCTTTTAATAAAAATTAATAACAGGTATAAATCCTATATGTAATATAACCTAAACTGTGGGTGCTGTCTAAATGACATTACTCACATGGTAAAGGGAAGTAGTTCAGAGGAAATGTTTGTGTGCCGTAAAATGCAAAAGTTGTATATTTGGGTACATAAATAGCTTTGACTAATCTGGGAGATAAAATTAGTTAAATATCTAAAAAACTTATCATCCACGGCAACTAGAACGTGGTTTTATACACATCCTTCAAGGCAAAACATACTTTTCATTAAAAACAATATTAAAAATAAGCCTAACATATGTCCTAAAAGTTTTGGCACAAAACTCATTGTCTTTAATTTTAACAAAAACAAAATTAATCAAATTGCCTTTGAAAACAAAAGTTTATTTACTTTATTTACTGTCAGTTGAGATTTATTTATTTTGAAGTTTTCCTTTAAGATGTCGTATAAATTGGAAATAAGAAAAAGTATCTACAAGTTAGTTGGGCGGATACCCAAAGCTGAAATCTGTCGAATATTCCAGAATGAAAACATTTCACGCAAAACCATTCATAGAACAATAGCGGAGTGCGAGCAGGAATACCATGTCTAAATCTCTCCAAAAAGTGCGTTTACCGCACAGAGGTCAGAGAGATTGGTGAGAAGAGCAAAAAAACAGATTGGAATGTCAACGAGGAGACTAGCTAGGCAATATAGATCTTCTAAGAGTACGATATCGTTGCAATTGAGGAGGAATGGTTTTAAATATCAGAAAGAGACGTAAGTGCCCCAAATACTCTCAAGCGCAGCTTCTTCGTATACCAAGATGCTGTCGTCAACTGAGGCGGGTACATTTTGCCAATGAAAAAATCAATATTTTAGATGACGAAAAGTATTTCACTTTTAGTAATTCTGAAATGAAAGGAAACGATGGATTTTATACGGACAACGTAGAGGAATGCCCTGACAATGTTAGATACAAACATAACACCTTGTCTGGTGCGTAATTTCTAACAGGGGTGTATCCCGACCTTTTGTGGGAAGAGTGAGGGGTGAAGCTTTGAATAGACAGAGCTATATTGATAACTGCCTTTCCAAATTGCTTCAGTTTGTCCGCGAACATCATGCTGGTGACGATATTATGTTTTGGCCCGACCTAGCATCATGCCATTACTCAAGAGATACCCAAAACTGGCTTCGACAACACCACATACCTTTTGTTCCCAAAAACGATAATCCTCCAAACTTGCCGCAGGCTCGCCCAATAGAGGATTTTTGGGTTGTACTGTCTAGAAAGGTTTATCATGGAGGCTGGGAAGCACAAGATGAGGAACAATTAAGACGGCGAATTTACGAGAAATTAAAAGAAATTGAACTGAATTCCGTCCAGGACCTCATGAGAGACATTCGAAGAAATTTGCGTCTGGTAGAGCAGAATGGGCCACTCCACATAATTCGATAGTATAGTTTAGTTAAGTATTGAGTTGTAATTTATGATAACTAGTTAGTGTTTAAATAAATTTCTTCATTAAAAAAAAACCGATAAATATTTTGTGCCAAAACTTTTAGGACATTAGTTTTTGCATTTTGAGTGATAATAAAATCTTTTAATTATAATTATATAATAATATGATTTTATGTACCAATTTTGAGATGAATTAATGTGTTACCATAAAAAAATTAAAAACAAATAAACTTAGAAATAATTTCTATATTTCAACCAAAAATGCTGCAGTGATTAATTACCATTGCATATTTTAAATAATTTAATCCCTATAACCAAACTTAAAAACAATCAGTTACACAGCTTTGCTAAATTAGAGAAAAAATTGATATTTATGTAACCAAGTGCATAGAGTTATACTTTTTTACAATTGGATAATTTAACAGCGAGCCGTCAAGCCAGTGCCGCAATCACATGAGTAAAAATGGGCACTTTATGCATGAGTTCCATACAAATTTCTTTCAGAGACAATAATTATTCTCTTTATTACTATTTTTTTCTTTGGACAAACCACGAAGGCTAAAAGCCTAAATACTAACGTACCGTCGGTGTCTTAAGCGAGGTAAGAGGGAGTTTGTTGACATGGGACTTAAATACTTGAAGATTTTGGGGGAGAAGGAAAGACCTCCCGCGCAATCTAGAAACTCTAGGGATAAAAGAACGAACAAAGTGAGAAATTCGGGGCCTGTCCAATTGAACCGTATAGGGATGCATACGCGCGGAACCACGAGTTTCTCTGTTGGGAACCGTGAGTGGAGGAACTATACTGGACAATTCTTCAGAGCAGAAGCCATGGAAGTACCTATAAAAAAGCGATAAATTCCCACAGCCCGACGATGGGCAAGAGAGGGGAGCCTTTCTGTAAGTAAAGGATCATTAATGAGACGAATAGCTCTTCTTTGAATAGAATCAAGAATGCTTAGAGTTATGGGGGACGCCATGCCTCAGATATGAGAACAATATTCCAAGGGAGGTCGGATTTCGGACACATATAAAGTGTCTTTGCTCTGTAAAACTTGGCCGCTCATAAGTACAGGATGAGTATTTGATGACTCTTGTCGCGACAAGGAACATGATTGTGTTATGGATGCATTAAAATGGATGAGATTTTTGGCACCACAATCCAATATTAAATTAAGATCCTGTGAAAGAGATATCTGCTTCGCTCTGCGTTTGTTTTCCAAGTCAGGTTTAGTGATGGGTTTAGGAACCTGAAAACTGGAGTGAAGTGTACTATCGTCGGCGAAATTATAAATAGGATTAGTTGTGGACGAGAGAAGGTCGTTGATGTGAAGAAGAAACAATGTTGGTGCCAGAACTGAGCCCTGAGGGACTCCAGCATTTACTTGGTGAAAGCTTGAAGAATGGCCGTCCACAATAACTGATATACGTCGATCAGATCGATAGCTAGAGAGCCAAGTACAGAGTTTAGTTAAAAGACCATAGCAGGGAAGTTTATTAAGAAGTGCGGCATGCCAGACCAGGTCAAACGCTTTGCATATATCAAGAGCAACGATCTGGGATTCACCTAGAAACTCAAGAGACTGATTCCAACAGTGTGATACGAAGGAAAAAGATCTGCTGTAGATCTTTTGAGGCGAAATCCATATTGCCTGTCATGTAAAATTTTGTGTTTTTCTAAGTACTTAAGAATTTGTGAATTAATTAATTTTTCCATTACTTTACAAAGACTGAGAGAATTGAAATTGGTTTATAGTTAGATGGAAGAGATTTAAATCCTTTCTTGGGAATAGGTTGAACACGTGCAGCTTTCCAGCTCTCCGGAAAAATACCTGTGTCGTAAGAAATTCGAAAGAGCCCAGTTAAGATTGGTGCAAGTTCTGGAGCACATTTTTTAAAACGATTGCTGGTATGCCATCCAGCCCAGACGATTTCTTGGTGTTAAGGGAAGAAAGAATACGCTTAATGTGTTTTACCTTATTTACCTATGCACTTATGTATTCAAAATTTAAAATTGTACGTACTAACTTTATACCAGAGAATATATAAGAATTCTATTAGGCACTGACACTTAGTCATAGAGTAAAAATATGTCAAACTGTAAAAAATGCCATGTATGTAGAAGGCGTTACCAGACAACTTACTTTTATTACGAAATTACTAATATTTTTTTATTATCCAAACCGTTATTTGATTATTTATCAGTTTTAAACAAAATTAGTCATGCTAATTTATTCCTTTTACCCTGTTAAAAATATCATGGGAATTTGTATTATTTAAGCATTACATTAACGATTTTCCACCCGTATTTCTGCTAAAATGAGCATTTCATGTCGGGCGCTATTAAATTTTTGTGTAAATTATCTAAATATATTACTGTTGCTCTATTCCCGCAATTCCACGTCATTTAAATTCTCATTAAAAATGACTTACTTCGTTTATTTTTAGCATGTTGGTATATGCCGTTTTAGTGAATTAATTTTTTAAATTAAAGTTAAATAATTATGAATAACGCCATCTCTATACAATATTTTAATAATATTATTTAAAATAGTTATTTTATTGCCTAAATTAGGTTATGCAGAAGCCTTTTAATTGTTTAAGAAATATACAGTGTTCTTAATGAAATGCCTCAGTTATTTTTATTGCATTAAATTTGACGGATCAATTTTAGTAAGTTTTTAAGGTTCCAAAATTTTGTCTCTATTAGTTGTTGAGGTATAACACACTTTATTTTCAGCAAACAATAATTAAGGGCCTAAATATCTTTTAAACTGCTAAAGCTATGTTTACAAAATCTGGTATTTAAGGGTTTTTTTGGCATGCCTAATTGATTAGTGATATCAGCATTATTGCCAAATTTTAATAGAATTGCGGTGTTGTGACGTCCTGGTTACTAGTACAGATATAAATTTTAAAATTTAAAATTTCATTGAAGTTGTCAAGCTCCTTTGATTGCAATTAAAATAATAAGGGCATTTTTTTTGAAAATATAAAAAAATATTACATGTAGCGCAAAACTAAAAATCTGGTAACAATGATAGTATCACTGTTCAATTCTACTTACCCAGAAACCATTTAATGTCAGAATTTGTAACCGTAGCTTAAGTGGTTTTAGAGATATTTGAGTGCATCTGATCTTTTTACCCAAAATGTGGATTTGTCATATCTTAGCATCTGTAAAAATTGAATTTTGAAAATTTGTGGACCTATTAAATTAAGCAAGCGCAATTACTGCAATTAATCAATTAAAATGAATTCCGAAAAAATACGTGTAGCACACAACATGGAAATGTGGCAACGGCGCCGATATTACTATTAAATGGTTTATGCCACAGCCTTCTTAAACTATGAGCCGTGAAGGAGACATTTGGCAACACAGCACCGTAGGAATGTCAAGTAAAGTTTAGAAGTAAACAGAACAAGTTTACACGATTGCTTAAAAGGTTCTTTCTGTTTTTAAAAGTTAAATCGTAGCGTATGTTTATTATATATATAAAAAAATAAGTAATTCATTGTTATATTTAAAAAATAGGACCAGTGCGAAGATGTTATTCGTTGTTTTTATGTTTAAATGTGCGCGTATAGTTGCGTACGGCGCGCGTACATTATGCCACGAACGTGTTGCGTTTCTGGCTGCAAAACGAATTACCCCAGTTATATTAAAACAGAGGGTTCTCAAACAACATTTAATTTCCCCATAAACGATGAAATTCGGAAAGCCTGGTTGTGCGCTATTGACCGGATAAGTGTTTTTTTTAATTAAAAGTAAAAGTAGTACCTATACGGTAAATGGACAAATATATTTTACGGGCTACTAATTAACTAAGTATGTTTTTTAAAAATTGGTTTAATTTGATATTAATAATGTGTATAATGCACCAAAAACATTTTTTTACCCCAAGCAATATCCTAAGGACTATATCAACTAATGCGCATAAATATACTGGTAAGTTCACCAAAACATATTATTTATATAGATATTCTGAAAGTTATTTACCTAAGACGGTTTAAGGGTAAATATAGTGGAAAACCTAATTTAAAGCGTTTGTTATTTTAAAGCACATCTTATGTAATATGAATTAAGTTTTTATATTTATAACTAAACACACATGCTTTCAATTCAGTTTAAGTATTGCAAATATTACTAAATAATAAAGGTTTACTTAACTTTAAACAGCTACATTGGTCTGTTCGCAAAAAAATGTATAAAGCGGGGTAGAAAACATCATTACAAATTAAAATTTTTAAATCCTTACCAACAAATTTGTATAAGGCAGAAAAAATCCTGATAAGTTTTGCAGGCACATTATTGCTTTTTAGGGCAACTATAGCATTTAAAATTATACCTATATGTTGTCTGAAACATTTTAAAAATAATGAATACCTATATTTTGTTTAAAACACTTAAAAAATTAATTATATTTAGCATGTAATCTATTAGGAACTCATTTCAATATTCCTACTGTACAGTGTAGTTTGCAACGTTGCCTCTCTTACTACACGGCTCATAGTCTAAAAAGGCTGTGTTTATGCCCAAGACCTTCCAGATACCAAATTTGGTAGGTGTAGCTTTAGCGGTTTTTAAGATATTTATGAGTTGCAGTACTTTTTACAAACCCGGTATGTCATCTGATGACATTTTAAATTTTTATGAATTACACTGTATATAACTTACCTCTACATATTCCGTCACTATCGCCATGTTTAAATTTACAAAAAGACCTTTCTGAATATCACATAGGTTTGCTTCATTACAGGGTTCTCCCAGTTGTCTTGGACATGATCCACAATCTGTACATTCCTGACCTGTTACAGGACAACTGCAAGGATTTGGACATGGAATTATTGCTTCTTCCTGAAACAATACAGGTTTTTATTTATTAAATCGATTACAGCGTTAAAATTTGTTTGCAGTTTTGTTTAAATTAATATTTGAGAATCTTCAAATTGTGTTTTGTTAAATACACCTGCTATTCGCAAGTCCGATTAGCTACACAATTATAAAACATCCTTAAATAACTGATATAGATATCAGTATCTAGATGTAAATTAAAAAAAAAATAGTTACAGAAGTTATCCGATTTGTTATTTGTGGTGGGGCTAAAAACAATAAAGTTATTTTTAAGCTACCCTGTACATCCAAACTTCAAATATTTTGAGGAAATGTATTTTCTTATCAAGCAGGACTTTTTATAAAGAATAACTTTTTTCGTAAAATTATTAATAAAAAAGTTTCCCATTTGTTAAGAACTTCCGAAGACAAGCTGTAAGTTGATATAAATTTGTCATTATTTTTTTCTAAAACTTTTGTTTAATCATTATAAAATAAAGCCTATAGCACTCCTGAATAGTGTAGCTTTCCAGTTGTAAGAGACTTTTTATGATCGGTTTAGTATTTTTAAAGCTCTTACAAACTTATAGTTTATCAAAGATAGCTGATCCGTGCCTACTTTGTTGGGCGTTAATATCGAAACTTTTTGTTTAATCATAGTAGAATATAGCCTATAACACTCCTGAATAATGTAGCTTTCTGATTGTAAAATAATTTTTATGATCGGTGGAGTAGGTCCGAAGATAAGCGGTTACAAACATACAAACAAACAAAGTTATGAACTTTACCACTTTATATAATTAGTAAAGATTTTATAGTATAGTTTAAATTTTTATTGTTTTAATATTTAACCTAAAAATTGTCATATTTTATTAAATTTTACCCGAAGTCCTGATAAAAATTGATTTTTATATTTCTCTCTTGGTTAATTTTGTGAGGAACGGCGATCATGAGCAAATAAAAAGTAATTAAGACGTAATTTGGCCTTCCGCCGCAACAGGAAGTGGAAATATGCAATTTATCTTTCCTTTCATCGGTTTTTAATTTAATAAAGGCAAAGGATCCAATTATTTTTTTATGTTTTTTTTTAATAAATAATTCGGGAATTTAAAATACTTAAAAGTAAAAAAAAGAAGATATTTTATTTTTTAACACGCTTTTATTAGCTTGGGTTGTATGTATGTAACGGAATCTTTAAGCGTAATTTTCACCAACTTCCAGCGATTCGATTTCTTTGAAACTTTGCACACGTATTAAGGACCCATGATAATGCAATAATCTGCAAACAGTATCCCGTTATCCTGATTAGAATTGCAAGGATAAATAAATTCCTTTATAGATTTTCTGTAGGAGAGTAACAGAGAAAGAGCTAGTGCGGGATCTGCGCATGCGTACAGTTTCGGACGTACTCTCAGCATAAGGCTGACAGAAACTTGTTCGGAGTAGTTGCGTTCTGAAACCCCATGCAAGAGTGAAGCTTTAAATGAAATGATTAGATTACGAAATAGTTCGTGAAACATTTCAATATCACATGTCCGCAGAAAACTAATTGATACATCGAACTAAAAAATGAAAAATAAATAATAGTTTAAAAAAACTAAAAAACACGCTTTTATATGCAACCGAACTAAAAATTAGAAAATAATTTTTCATTACAAAGAGTTTGTATTACAGTAATAAAAGGTCAAACAATGAATCATAATTATATACCTCAAAATAGAAATATAATAAAATTTAAGATAATAACAGAATAATTCACTTCAGAATAAGAGCGTGGGGTGCTTAATATATTAAATGTTATAATTATTTCATTTGTAAATATCTATAAGGGAAAAGTTATGAAAAAATAGTAAAATGCACATGTTGCGGTGAGAGGCTGACACGCTAGCCCCTGCACCACTGCTCGCCACAAATTTTAAAATTAAAAATAACAGCTAAAAATAAAGAGCTCACATTAATGTGTTTCTTTTAAATAGTGACGAGACTTTCAATTCGGCCGCTCTGTTTTATTTACTCAATGGTGCATTCGGTGCTTCTATTCATCGGTAAATGAAGTCAGCTAGTTCATGTACAGGGTTTTTATTTACATGTTTTAAAGGTAAATTTAGCTTTTGATACAGGAAAAAGCTTTTGATAGCATCAAATAGTAAAGTTAAGTATTAATTTTCGAAAGCAGAATATAAAGAGGTCAAGGGACATATCTAATATATACAGAGTGATCAAACTTAAGTCGGCACTAATGCTAACTTCTTTAATATTGGAGATACAAAGTCGGTTAATTTAGCAAAGTTTTAGTAATTTTTCTGCTGAACAGAAAAACAATTGAACATCGTTATTTTTATTAATTGCAAAAAAAAAAAATTTTAATAACTGAAATTCCAAGTATATAATGTTACTATTCGAAAGATATATTAAAGAGCTTTAACAAGATATGATATATAACAGAAATACATAGTTATTTAGTATTTAAGCTTCTAGATCATATTTCGAGGTTGTGTTGAGACAAACAACCAAGAGCTAAACGTTTTTTCCGTGGTAATACACTATTTTTTGCGGCGAAAAAAACGACAACCCAATGTTAAACATGTAGGAAAAGCGATATATTTCCAGACGATAGTGGAGTTGCACCAAGAGTCCGAGAATAAGCTTTTCCGACGAGTTCTCTGATCAAAATAATTGTTTAATTTTCGTTTAAGGCAGTATAAAGTAAATTCTCCTCGGTTTATTAAATATAAACATTTTATATATTTAATTTTTGTATAATTAGGTTCTCATGGTAGGTTTTACTTTGTCAGGTGTTGTAGATAAAATTTATTAAACGTCTCAGTGAATATTAAAAGTCTTGAGAAAGTAAGCGTCTGAAACCAAAAAAAATCCGGCCATGTCCAGAAAAGTACACTGTTTAGCAACGCCCTATACCTACAAAAATATTGATTTTTCGGGGTAAGAAACGTATTGAAAATATGTAGATTTTTGCCCGAGCAAAAAAATATATTCACACTTCGCAGTTTTAATCAGAGACTTTTAAAACAAGGTCTCACTCGACCCCTCTTTTCATTTAAAATTTTGGGGTTGAGTTTACCCCTGCTAAACGGTTGCAGTACAGAGAGTAAAAGTAGCAAAAACATATTTAAATACTTATTCTTTACTTATGAGCGGCCAAGTTTTACAGAGCAAAGACACCTTCAATGTTGAGGGCGTCACATTTGAAAGTAACCTTAAATGGCATAAACACATTGTATCTATAGCCACGGCAGCTTCAAAAAGCTTGGATTTCTCTTTCGAGCCAAAAGTATTTTTCCCCTTCCAATTTATACAATTTATATGTGTCCCAAATCCGACCTCCCTTGAAATATTGTTGTCATATCTGGGGCAAGGCGTCCCCCACAACCCTAAGCATTCGTGATTCGATTCAAAGAAGAGCTATTCGTCTCATTAATGATCCTTCACTTACAGAAAGGCTTCCCTCCCTTGCCCATCGTCGGGCTGTGGAGGATTTATCTCTTTTTATAGGTACTTCCATGGCTTCTGCTCTAAAGAATTGTCCAGTATAGTTCCTCCACTCACGGTTCTCAACAGATAATTTCGTGGTGACGCGCGTATGCATCCCTATACGGTCCAACTGGACAGGCCCCGAACTTCCTACTTTGTTCGTTCTTTTATCCCTAGAGTTTCTAGAATGTGGAACCTGCTGCCCGCGGAGGTCTTTTCTTCCCCCCAAATCTTCAAGTATTTAAGTCCCGTGTCAACAAACTCCCTCTTACCTCGCTTAAGACACCCACGGTACGTTAGTATTTAGGCTTTTAACCTTCGTGGTTTGTCCAAAGATAAAAAAAAGAGTGCTCAAAATTAAATCTGTTTCGTTTTTAAATGGCCACCCTGTATATTTCAATTATTATTTACGCACAATTCTCCTTGTTAAAGTTAATCACAATTTTATATTTCTACCTTCTAACTTTTTGCTTTTCAAAGTATTTGTTATTCCAGTTAAACACTGTATCACATTGTTATGATAACTTATCTACCTTTTACGCTATCTAATAAAAGTTTACTAACTTCCTAAAACAATACTTTGAAACTGCAACACCCTTCTATTAAAAACTTTAAAGTTGGGCAATATCTTCTAAGTGAAACAGAAAAGAAACAAAGACAAGAAATTAGAAAAAGAGTTTTAGGATTGTAGGAAAATTTTCCTTTTGCTATTTTATAAAAAAAAACAGTATTTGAAAATTGTACTGTAAATAAAAATTTAATAGCATGATACTAGAGCAAATTATTAATTTTAGTATTAAAATTGTAAAAGGTACAGACAGTTTTAAAAAATATATTACTTAAAGAAAAACAAAGAGAACACAGAAATAAAGAAATAAATCGTCACTTCCATTCGCCCGTCCAATTCATAAACTCCTCAATTTTATAAAAACTCTTGGAGATGAGAAAGCCTCTGACTTTCCTTTTTAATATTTTTATGTTAAATGTTTTCCAGTCAGTGGGAATTTTATTGTATATCTTAACAAGTAGTGATTCCCCTCCGGTGGTCGTTCTGCACAGATTTACCCTGGGTCAGAGACAACAATGAGAAGAGTAAGTGGTCCTAACAATTTGTCCATTGTATTTATCTCTTTCTGGTTTAACGCAAGTTCCAATAAATATGTCTTTGTCTTTCATCATGGCAGGCTATCGTAGATGGAGCAATCATCGCTTTGCCCTGGTTGCCAAGTTGTTTACAATTTCTGCATGTAAACTTTAATGTCTTTTTTTGCTCACATCTAATTAAGAGAAAGAAAATATACCATGAATCGAATATTTTTAACTTGACAACGTTGCCACAGGCAGTCACGCGGAAATGTTATTCGATATTTGTGTTTGATATTTTTCAATGGCCGATTTGTTTGGACAGTTTGTATACATTTTCTGTGATTTATTGTGTGTTTCGTGGTTTTTACCTTTAATTGGACTTTGAATATTGACTTTTATTAGTGATCACAGTGTATATATTAAATTTGTGCTTTTCAACCGATAATTTAAGGTAATATTGACATGGTTATCTGTAAGAAAAAATCTTTATAAAAGCCAAATAAATGACATTTTTAATTAGGTGTGTGTAATTATTGAACTAAACCCCAATATTTTATATTAATAAAAAACAAAAACAAGTACCTAACATTAAGGGCAAAAATAGCACAGCTATATAATTTGAATTTGGCGGGCAAACGATAAAGTCGACTCACGCGCTATCTGCGTTTACCTTCCTTGAAGACAGACAAGGAAGGCCCAGCAGCTATCTCTCTCTCGGATAATTTATTTACATTTAGTTGCTCGTCTCATTCTTGTCTCTGCCTGGGTAGTCTTAACAGATTTGTAGCCCTAGTAGGATATTCATATCGTATCTCTGCTCCGCTTTTAAAATTGCTTTTATTTTTATGTACCCATAAAATTGCCTCTAATATATATGCACCGGTAACAGTCATTATTTTAAGGGCTATAGACAGTGGTCGAGCATGTTCGT
Organism: Listronotus bonariensis; assembly: GCA_014170235.1. NCBI lineage: Eukaryota > Metazoa > Arthropoda > Insecta > Coleoptera > Curculionidae > Listronotus > Listronotus bonariensis. The sequence continues at coordinate 23,337 of JACEGR010009269.1, forward strand.
TATATGCGACACCACACTTTGTTCGGATAATTTTTTTCTGAGCTGTAAATACCTCAGGTGCGCCTACACTCGCACCCCACACCAGAACCCCGTAGGTTAGATGACAGTGCGCGAGTCCGAAGTAAGCTTTTTCAAGACCTCCATAGATACCACTTCTCTCAATCTTCCGATCACAAACCGAGCTCTAGATGATTTAGATAACAATAAAGAAACATGATTTCTCCAGTTTAACTGAGGATACAGGCTAAACCCAAGCAATTTGATACTTTTATCATCTGTCGAAGTGTCATCCCTTTTACCTGTCCAGGCCATTTTGTGTGTCTTATTTTGATTCAGGGCAAGATGGTTACCACTAAATTATTCCTTGGCCTCCGCTAATGCGTCCCCCAGTTATTATTATTATAGGTTTTTGCCAAGGTGTTTAGAGACAAGGTGGCCTAACTTTTCATTTGACAGCCGATAGATGTGACGTCAAGGGTATCCTTAAAAAAAATGTCATTATTTTTTTATTGTTTTGTAAAAATCTTGTTAATCGTGTTTATATTTGTGAGTAAATATAAACACGATTAACAAAGATTTTTACAAAACAATAAAAAAATAATGACGACACAAGTGCTGACATCGGCTGTCCACTGATGCTCAACACCTTGGCAAACTAATAAACCCGGGGGACGACCCAGCAGGGCCAGGCCTGAACGTGGTAACCATCTTTGCCCCTGGAACGCAAACTGGCCTGAACGAGCAAAGGACGCCTCGTGATGATGAGTATCAGAGTAGCGGGGATGGAAATCATGTTTCTTTTATTGTTATCTAAACGATCGGAAGAGTGTATCCTATGAGACAGCGAAAAAGCACTTCAGTTTGTCATCGGATTCTGGTATTGAGTGCGGTGTGAAACGCAATTTTGGCTCCAGCATTTAAGTGATTGTCTGCCAACTGACGTGCTCGACCACTGTCCTCAGCCCTTAAAGTAATGACTGTTACCGATATATTGAGGCAATTTTATGGTGCATAAAAATAAGAAACAATTTTAAAGGCGGGCAAGAAAACCCGATATGAGTATCTACTAGGGCTTTAAATCTGTAAATAATATCGAAGAAGATAACTGCTGGAGCACTCGCGATGCTGTCTTCGGAAGATGGCTGCAGATAACGTGGTCGGCACTTTATCGTTTGCGCCAGGTTCAAATTACATATAGCTGTGCTTTATTTTAATGTTGGGCCCGCTGAATTTTGTTTTATTAATATAAAATATTGAAGTTTAATTCAATACACACACTACCTAGTAAAAATGTCATTTGTGGCTTTTTATACTTCTTTGTTAACCATGTCAACCCACTGCCTTATCGGTTGCTGGGTATATATACATAATGATCATAATAAGATCAATATTCAAAATGGTAAAAAACCACGAAACACCTGATAAATCACAGAGAAATGTACAAATCCCAAACAAATCGGCCGTGAAATATCAAACGATAACATTTCACTTGATAACTGAATAGTTAAAAATATTCATTCATGATATTTTCTTTCTCTTAATTAGATATTGACAAAAAAGACATTAAAGTTGCATGCGAAGGCCAACCAAACAACGGCAACCGAGAAGCAAAAGCGATGATTGCTCATCTACGACCAATATGAAAGACGAGACATGACTGGCGTAAATACAATGGACAAATGGGACCCTTACTCTTCTCGTTGTTGTCTCTGACAGTAAATCTGCGGGGCCGCAGGAAATCATACTGTTAAGAAAATATACGACTGGAAAACGTTAACATAAAATATTAAAGAGGTCAGAAAACTCTCTCAAGGTTTTTATGTAGGAGTTGCGGGCGAATGAAAGTGAGCGATTTATTTCTTTATTCTGTGTTCTCTTTGTTTTTCTTTTAAGTAAACTGTCTTGTACCTTTACAATTTTAATACTTTAAAAGTAATAATTTGCTCTAATATGTATATTAAATTTTTATTTGCAGTACAATTTTCAAATACTGTTTTTTTATAAATAACAAAAGCTACTCACTACAATCCTAAAAAAATCTTTCTATTTCTTTGTCATTCGTTTCTTTTCTGTTTCATAGAAGATGACCTGGCAACTAAAGTTTACAACAGAAGAGATGTTACATTTCAAATTGTTGTTTTGGAAGTTAATGCACAGATATGGCGTAAAGGCAGATAATTATCATAACAATGTGATACAGTGTTTAACTGGAATGGCTGAAATGCTTTGAACAAAAAACAGAAGACCAGAAATATAAGAGTATTGTTAACAACAAGGAAGAAGCAATAAATGTGGTTGAAATGCTGGGAGTGACGAAACAGGCACGAGCCTTTCTTAAACCACGGAGTTAAAAACAAATACCAACATGCCGTCGTGTCTTAAGCGGAGTAGGAGGCATTGACACAGAACCCCGGAGGTTTCCTCCGCGAGCATCAGGTGAAACTCTGGGGATAGAAAGAACAGACCCAAGCCAAGGAAGTTCGGTGTCAATGGTTAAACCTGAAGATCAAGCTGCGCTCTGAATTATCTGTTGGCGGTCAGAGAACTATAGCAATTCTTGGAGAAATACCTATAAAGGATATCCGTGACTACGTGAGGAAGGAAGCCTTTTCATGGTGAAGGATCTGTGGATAACTCTTCTTTAGATCGAGTCTGAAATGCTTAGGTGTGAGGGTTTGCCCCAGATATGACAGCAATATTTCAGGGAAGGTCGATTTGGTTATATATCGTATCAAGAACGGAGAAGAATACTCGAAAATCCAAGCTTTGCCAAACTATAGTGTTTATGCCGATTTAGGTACTTTCAAATGGGCACGCCTCAGCTTGATGAAGGTGTTAACTGCTCTGTGGCCGCTCATAAGTAGAGAATGAAGCTGTTCCCAAGTATGTTTTGCTTACTTTACTCTCTGTGCTACTGGCCGTCGCTGAGGTAAGCTCAACCCCAAGGCGCCAAATGAAAAAGAAGGGGTCAGTGAACCTGTGTTAAAAGTCTCTGGTCAAGCTTGCGAGTGTGAATATATTTTTTTGCTCGAGGACAAATCTACATATTTTCAATGCCGTTTCTTACGAAAAATCAACTATTTTAGCAGGTATAGTGAACGCCGCTGGAAGCGGTATGTACTATTCTGGACGTAACGGATTGTTTTGGTTTCGACGCCTCTCAAGACTTCGTCACTGAGACGTTAATGTATTTTATCTGCGCAACACTGACAAGACCTACCATGGTAACCTGATACAAAGGTTAAATATATGGAAATGTTTATGTTTAATAAACCGGGGAGAAGGCCCGCTATACTGCTGGCAAACGAGAGTTAAACGGTATTACGATAGAAGGCGTTCGGGAGAAAGCGTGTTCTCTGACTGATGCAACTCCCATATCGTCTGGAAATGCTAATAACGCTTTTCCGTCATGTTGCGATGGTTGGCGTTTCGCCGTGAATATATCGCCGCGGCCAGAACGTTTGGCTGATTCGTCCAACGCAGCCTCGAAGAGCTATGATCGGCAAATACTGTAAGCGACTGTGCCCATATATCATGATCTATATGTTTCTTGTTATCATAGCTCTCGAATGACAGCGTGCCTTGCGGAATTTTTCAGTTATTAAGATTTTTTTTGCAATTAACAAGAAGTAACGATGTTGAGTAGTTTTCTGTTCAGCAGAAAAGTTGTCTTTGCACAAATTAACCGACTGTATCTCAGTGTCAAAGAAATTGGCATTAGTCGATCTCTAAAGTTTGATCATCTTGTATCCTTGTTTTCCTAGCATATTCTTGCTTTCGAAAATTAATAGCAACTTTGCTATTTGATGCTATCAAAAAGCCTTTAAGCTATATAAAATAAACCCTGTACATGTTTGCGCTTCATTACCGATGAATAAACGAATGCATGACCAATAAAACAGGCGACGTAATTAGTCTCGACTGTAATGTGAGGCTCTGGCCACAGCTGTTGACCTGGTACAGGGGCTAATGACGTCGGCTTCTACCACAACATGTGCATTTTACTATTTTCATGACTTTTCCCTTATAGATGTTACAAATGAAATAATTATGGCATTTAATATTAGCACTTATATATTTAGATATGTTATTATCTTAAATTTTATTATATATTTTAGTATATAATTATGATTGTTGACACTGCAATACAAACTTCTTGTAATGAAAGATTGACTGCCGATTGATATAAGCGTGTTTTACAGTTTTTATTGTATTTATTTTCATTTTGTTCGATAACATCAATTAGTTTTCTGCGAATGTGATATTGAAACTGGCTATTTCGTGTCTAATCATTTCATTAAACTCGCTCTTTGCATGGGGTTTCGAACACGGCTACTCAGACGGTTATGTGATCGACTGTACGCGAAGATCCCACGCTCTCTACAGAAAATCTGAGAATTTGTTGGCTTGCAGTTCTAATCGGAATAACGGGACACTGTTGTAGTGTGCATTATCATGGGTCCCAATACATGCAAGAAACCGAAAATCGATCGCTGAAGAAACGGTGAAAATACGTAGAAATTCAATTACAGCAAGCTAATAAAGCGTGTTACAAAATATCTTCTTTTTTTAAATGTTTTAAATTCAGTCTGTCAAAAACATAAGAAATGGTGGATCATTTACCTTTATTGAGCAAGCCGATGAAGATAAATTGCATATTTCCCTTCTATTGCGGCAACGGTGTCTTAATCGCACTGACTTATTTCGCCGTTCTAAAGTAACCGAAAATGAAATCGGTACCTTTCGACAAGAACTAATATGACATTTTAGGTTAGATAATCGAACAAATGAGTAACCTACAAAAATCTTTGCTAATGAAAGTGATGAAATTCATATTTATTTGTTGTATGTTTTTGTATTGCAATGTTTTCACCGTCTGGCATTTCATCGGCTT
>JACEGR010009270.1:0-28223 GCA_014170235.1 Listronotus bonariensis
TAAAATAAATAATAGTTTAAAAAACTAAAAAACACGCTTTTATATGCAACCGAACTAAAAATTAGAAAATAACTTTTCATTACAAAGAGTTTGTCACTTCAGAGTAAAAAGCGTGGGGTGCATTTTACTATTTTTTTCATAACTTTTCCCTCATAGATATTTGCAAATAGAATAATTATAACATTTAATATATTAAGCACCCCACGCTTTTATTCTGAAGTGACAAACTCTTTGTAAGGAAAAATTATTTTCTAATTTTTAGTTCGGTTGCATATAAAAGCGTGTTTTTTTAGTTTTTTTAAACTATTATTTATTTTTCATTTTTTAGTTCGATATATCAATTAGTTTTGTAAAAATAAATGCTCCAGTTTATTCACTAAAAATTCCTTCGCCATTTTGTCAAGAGACACAGAGGATCTGTAAAGGAATTTATTTATCCTGGCGGTCCCAATCAGGATAACGGGATAGTGTTTTTAAATTATTGCATTGTCATCGGTCCTTGATACGTGTGCAAAGTTTCAAAGAAATTAAATCGCTGGAAGTTGGTAAAAATTAGGCTCAAAGATTCCGTTACATAGATAGATAGATAGATAGATAGATAGATAGATAGATAGATAGATAGATAGATAGATAGATAGATAGATAGATAGATAGATAGATAGATAGATAGATAGATAGATAGATAGATAGATAGATAGATAGATAGATAGATAGATAGATAGATAGATAGTTACAACCCAAGCTAATAAAAGCGTGTTAAAAATGAGCTTTAAATTTTTGACACACCCTGTATAATGGCAACCTTTATTTTCTTTAGAACAGTCTAAGGCTAGTTAACAACATATGTATGTTTAAATAATACAGAATGTACAAAAAATGTTAATAATTTTTTAAAATTCCAAATTTGTACAATTTTCCAAGGCTTTATTTATGAAATTGGGGAGAAAAAAATTAAGTAGTATATTATACTGCCAAGTAAAGGAAAATATGAAATAAAAATTGCCTATATACAAGGTGTGACAAAAATTAGTGGTTACTTTTTTAATTGAAATCTAGTCTTGGCCATATTTTTTGGCAACCCTGTAGCATTACCTTTGTTTAAATTGTATATTTGATATAAAAGAGTATTTATCCGGTAAACTGATGGGTGCAGGTCCTTTCTTATTCGGATCCTACTAATAGTTATATATCACTTTTGGCAGATCGAAAATATTTAGGATGTTTTCGTCCCCTGGATGTAAAGTAGTTAATTCGGAAAAGTGAGCCATGTCCAAAATATCACTATCATAATAAAAATCTCTGCATCTACCAAAACTTACGAAATATTAATAACAATTTAAATAAATCATAGCGTATACGAGGTAGGTGCAAATTAACGATATTCATTAATTTGCACCTTTTTGTGATCATATGACACAAGAGAAAACTACCTTTATTTTTAAACTTAGACAAATATTTTATTTAGAAACTCGTTTAAAATAAAAGTTATGGCACATTTTAAAAGCAGAGCCTCCTATTAATAAATGAAAATAAAACTTACTTTTTCAACTTACCCCGTGTAGAGATTAGATCATACCAAATTATCTAGTAAGTTTTTTTTCCTATTTTTTATTAGGAGGCTCTGCTTTTAAAATATGACATAACTTTTAATTCTAAACAAGTTTTCCAAATAATTTGTTAGTTTAAAAATAAGGGTAGATTTCTCTTGTGTCATATTTTTTAATTTGCACCTACATCATATACGCTACGGATTATTTAAATTTTGATTAGTGTGTTGTGAGTTTCGGTGTATGCAGATGTTTTTATCAGGAATATTGTTTTTTTTTGAGAAATCAAAAATTAAAAAGTTTTCCATATGGTTCAACATTTCTGGCGGTCACTGTATTTCTTTTATAGCCAAAACAACAATGGGAATCTAGGACAATAACACATCATCCTGTCATATCGCTCTATCCCAGTTTTCCTTCCCCTTTTGTAATTTTTTGATGCGGTGCCATACACAAATAACTTTAATGAAGATAGTGCACGTGGCACAGTATTTTTGTTATCGCCATAATGACATAAGCTCTTGATCAATATTAAATTTAACGAACCGTTATTAAACACAAAAGGATTTTTACTGATATGCTGTGTTCTATTTAAATTTCTTTTTCGCCATAAAGTATACTTTATTCTCCTAAAATTGGTAAATTTTTGACCAATAAAAGTGTGATTATGCTTAATTTACTGTGCATTTTTTACACGTAACCAAGCCTTTAATAAATTATTTTACAACAACAGTGTGCAGTGAGACCAGTTTACCTTTAATTAATTAATTAAAATAAAGAAATGATAACATTTGTACAGTTTGAAGCTGAATTTATAGATTTACGTTTCCGTCACCGATCGCCGTTTGACTTTTTGGTTTCTAAGGGAAACGATAAACAAAAAAATTAAATTGACAAATGAAAAGTTGTTGTTTCATCTTCTAACTGAAAACGTCAAACGGCAAACGGAAACAGACACGTCAATCTATAAATCCAGCTTTAAGCTCAAAATTTACTTTGTTATTACCAGCAGAAATATTTTTTATTAGCCAATTAAAAAACATTCTAGCTTAAAAACATAAACCTTTCGTCAAAATAAAAAAATATATTTCTAAATTTGAAAAACATCAAAATCAAAAAGTGATATTTTTAGATAAAATAACCATACGTAATACATCAACATACATACATCAGTGAACCAATTATGTTGTACAGTCGACACGACAGGCGTGCACATGACAAATTATTTTAAATACAATGTGTCTCCAAAAGATGCGAAAAAATAATACCATAAATTCCTGAGACTAAAATATGACGATTTAACTCATCTTACCTAAGTCCACAAATGGATGGTTTCGAAGATACAGGGTGCCAAAAATTTATTCTGGTTAAAGTTTTTATAAGTAGCTTTGTTCATAAGAGGTGTATTGTCGAAACACGTATATATTTTTTATCTTTATTACTTTATTTTTTGTTTATTTAAAATCTGTATTAAGAGTTTTGAAACAAGAAATGTATTAATTTCAATAACAACGCCCTCTTGGACTTCCATTGAGGTTTTTTTGTGTGAATGTTACGCGATTACTCTGGCGTTTGTAGGCCAATTTTAAAAATTCTTTTTATGTAAAAGAGTGCACTTCCGCGGGCAGTCACGATAGCGAGCGAGAGGTACTGGACTTATTTTTTCGGCAAGGCGGACTCCAGTTTTTGCGGCAAAGCTGACTCTAGATAGGCATATTTATGCTCATATAAATGGGCATATGCCCAGATAATAAAGCAAATTCAAATTTTAATTATTATATTACATAAAAGCTAATAACAATATTGGATATAGTCGTCAGCAAAAAAAAAGAAGAGATCAGGGAAGCATTCACAATCGACAACCTTGGGGCAAAATTTACACTTTTTACCGACCAAAAGGAGGAGGTTCACAATTCGCCGTGTATGTTTACTTTTTACCGATTTTAAAAATTCTTTTTTATTTGCATACTCTGCCATACGTAGGAAAGACCAAGGGCGCATTTAGAATTTAACCCTTTTTACCGAACTAAAAGACAAGCGGATAGCTGCAGCTCCGTGTATATTGATTTTTGCAGCCCCGCGTATATCGTTTTAAATATAAGCTTTTGACAGATATAATGTATTCTGCCAATCTACAACCGGATAGCTGCAGCCTCGTGTGTATCGATTTATTGCAGCCCCCTGTGCATCAAATTATAAGCTTTTGATAGAAAATATAAGAAACTAAAGACAGAGTATAGGTAGGGGTCATGGTTAGTTCTGGTTAGTTAAATTTTTTTTAATTCTTTAATTAAACCTCCATATCCGTCAAGCTAACCGCTAAAAAAGGTTCTAGTAGTGTTTTTAGTGAATATTTACCGATTTAATTGTAATAATAATAAACTAAAAAGCTAAAAATAATAATTGAAATAAAATAGAACCGACTTCAAAAAAATTAGTAAAATTCACTAAAAAGTTAAAAATAATAAAATAAAAATAGAAAAAAGAAGTCGGGTAATAACAAATGTGCTCAATTACTCAAAGTTAATAACTAAATAAACAAAAGATTTTATACTTTTATGCAATATGCTATTACCAGACTTCTTTTTTTATTATTTTATTATTTTTGAAGTCGGTTAAGTTTTTTTTAACTGAATATCAACTAGCACACGGCGTTTCGGATGGTGTTTTTTGTAACCGTTTTTAAGTGATAAATGTTATCACATTCACTGGGTGACCACCAAAGGCGCCTAATACTAATTCAGAAATTGTAAAAAATATATTTACTTAACAAGATTTAAATACAATAATCGTTATACAAACACAAAACCAGAAAAATGTGTCAATAGACATGTTTCTAACGCCGTTTGATACGTAGCACCATCTTGCCAAAAGAACATCGAAGTGATCCATATGCTTTAATAATGGTTATAAAAATTTTAGTAACTTGCAATATAGTTTTTATTCAAAAACGAAATTCTGAAGTACCATGTGAAACACCCTTTATATTCGATAAGAGGATTCAATTATTTATCAATTGTGTTTGAGGAATGCCAATCAATCGTACACAATATCCAACAATTTTTAATGAAATTTGTGCACGTGATTCAGCTTTTTATTGACGTCGGTCGTTTTGTTCCTTATCGAAATTAATTTCAACAAAATTCATATTCCCCTCGATTCTGCGTTATTGTGCGCACATCTACAGGGTGTCAACCAAAGGCGCCTAATACTAATTCAGGAATTATGCATAATTTACCTAAATACACCTAAATACAATGATCTTTGTACAAACAGAAAAGCAGGAAAATGGAAAATGTTTCTAATGCCGTTTGGCAAATAGCATCATCTTGCTAAAAGAACATATCCAAGAAAACCATGTGTTTTAATTAGGGTCATAAAAATAATAGTAACTTGAAATATATATTTTATTCAGAAACAAAATCTCGAAGTACCTTGTGGAGCACCCTTTATATTCGATAAGAGGATTTAATTATTTACCAATTGTGTTTGAAGAATGCTAATCAATCGTACACAATATCCAACAATTTTAAATGAAATTTGTGCACGTGATTCAGCTTTTTTATTGACGTCGTTCGTTTTGTTCCTTATCGAAATTAATTTAAACAAAATTCATATTCCCCTCGATCCTGCGTTATTGTGCGCACATCCACAGGGTGTCAACCAAAGGCATCTAATACTAATTTAGAAATTACGCATGATTTAGCTAAATACAATGATCTTTGTACAAACAGAAAAATGGAAAATGTGTCAATGAAAATATTTCTAATGCCGTTTGGCAAGTAGCATCATCTTGCTAAAAGAGCATATCGAAGAGATCCATGTGTTTTAATTAGGGTCATAAAAATTTTAGTATCTTGAAATAAAGATTTTATTCAGAAACGAAATCTCGAAGTACCTTGTGGAACACCCTTTATATTCGATAAGAGGATTCAATTATTTCCAATTGTGTTTGAGGAATGCCAATCAATCGTACACAATATCCAATAAATTTTAATAAAATTTGTGCGCGTGATTCAGCTTTTTTATTGACGTCGTTCGTTTTGTTCCTTATCGAAATTAATTTAAACGAAATTCATATTCCCCTCGATCCTGCGTTATTGTGCGCACATCCACAGTGTGTCAACCAAAGGCACCTAATACTAATTTAGAAATTACGCATGATTTAGCTAAATACAATGATCTTTGTACAAACAGAAAAACAGGAAAATGGAAAAAGTGTCAATGAAAATGTTTCTAATGCGTTTGGCAAGTAGCATCATCTTGATAAAAGAAGATATCGAAGAGATCCATGTGTTTTAATTAGGTCATACAAATTTTAGTAACTTGAAATAAAGATTATATTCAGAAACGAAATCTCAAAATACCTTGTGGAACACCCTTTATATTCGATAAGAGGATTCAATTATTTCCAATTGTGTTTGAGGAATGCCAATCAATCGTACACAATATCCAACAATTTTTAATGAAATTTGTGCACGTGATTCAGCTTTTTTATTGACGTCGTTCGTTTTGTTCCTTATCGAAATTAATTTCAACGAAATTCATATTCCCCTCGATAATACGTTATTGTGCGCACATCCACAGGGTGTCAACCAAAGGCGCCTAATACTAATTCAGGAATTATGCATGATTTAAATACAATAATCCATGTACAAACACAAAACGCAGTCAGTCGGATTTTCCGCTAGATAGGAGGGCCAAAAGGGCCTTTGAATACCGCTTGAACAAGGAAGATAATGAGGGTTGAGAGCGACTACGCTGCGGTAACGGAAACGAATATTTAACATGAAATTTGCAAAATTTACCTTAATGTGCCGGAATTACCGGTGAATTTGTGGGGTTCTTTTATGTATTTGTTTGTCGGTGAAAGCCAGAAAAACCTTTGTATTTAAATTAAAGTGAAATGCTAACAGTATGAGCTTTAGACAAAATTATATATCGCGTCAGCTATTTTAAAGGTATATCGGCCAGTAATGCAACAACAAAACAAGCGTTATTAGTCATCCCATCTGATATGTTTATATGCCGGTATTCGCGTGAGACTGTCTCTTGTCCACGCATTGCCTATTTGTATAATGGCTGATTTAGTATTTAGTGAACTGGGCCAAAAAATAATAGTTTTTTTTTAATGGTAATGTGAGTACAACAAATATTATAATTGTTATTATTATTATTTAGAAATATATTATCGCGACTAGTAGTTTTTTGATAATCTCTTCTTTTATGCAGAAGTAGCAAGTCGTTAATGTGCAAAAATTTTACAGATATGTAAATATACTTTAATATTATACTCTAATCCTGTAGAAAAAGCTCTCTCTGTAAATTGTCGTCAAATAAGCAGTTTCCATGTAATCGAGCTTTAAACATTGAACTATTTTTACAATTTTGGTTTTAAGTTGGGATTTTTGTAACTACTAGCGACGCTATATTGCGAACATATTATTTAATATTCGAATGGTCATATTTACGAAACTAATAAAGATAACTATATTAAATGTAGTACTTTAAAAAGTATTTTAAAATATATCTTTACAGGTGACATAACATATAGGGTGTTGCTTTTTTTAAATTGTACTTTTCGTCGTACCCTGCATATCTTAAATATCGAAAATCAGATTACTGATTTGGCAACCAACTTACCATACCAATATTTTTATTTATTTTTCAAGAAGAACTACTTTGATTCCAAGTCTACTGGATACACTTGTAAAAAATTGTGACATTTAATTATTTCACAGGATGGAAAGGAACTAACACTGGACCAAAAAATAATTTAAATCGGTCAAAAAACCCAAAAATTATCTAAGATTGAATTAAACCAAATTTTGTTTGTCCGGTTTTTTTGTCCAAGGGTGTAGTTTAAAGGTCAAAGCCCGATTCAATGAAAACGGCTTATTTGACAATTTACGACAAGAGCTCTTTGTAGGGAATTTAATTTTATTTAGGAATGAGTATTGGTCAATTTTGTTTAGATCAAGGCTTTGCAAGAATTGTACAAAATGTTTTGTCAAAAAACTGTCGCGATGATTAAGTTTTTAGTATTTAAATTAGGGGCTTTAACTTTCACAATAATTATTTTTATTATCATGAATAATATCTTCACAGTTTTGCTACAGATCTAAAATCATTTTTAAATTAAAGAAATTACTTTAAAAAACCAACAACTATTATAACCATTATTTTCAAAACAATGTACACTACACTTTGACTGTTGATTTTCTTAAGTAAAAGCGATAACATTTTTGCATCAATAATATATGTATTGATATTTAATATTTTGGAGAAAACTTTTTAAAAACAACCAAAATAAAAACATTATACCATCATACGTTATGCATGATTACTGTAAGTTTTGATTTAGTTTATATACTTTTTTTATATTTTTAAGTAAAAAAAATGTTTTTTAATGTTTAATGTAAAATTTAACCGAAAAGCTAAATTGTAAGCTATTCTATATTCCTATTAATAATTGAAATATTTCGTTAAAATTTAAAGAGCATAAATTTTCACTTTAGGCTTCCCCTAGAGAAAAGCCAACTTGCATGTTCAATTTCAGTAATATAGCATACTGCTTCAAAACCGGACATGTGCAGGGCATATTAAACTAAAAACGCTATCAACCAAACCCCTAATTTTACGTTTACAAAAAGCCCCATTTGAATAAATCATTGAGGCATCCCCGGACATAACAACAAACCCCAAGTCATGCCTAAATTATATTATAGGAAAAAAATATTCCCTTAAGTGCAACTTATTTAAAAGCATCACGTCATCATCCCTGGTTTTAGATTTTTGACTTGTTTGATAATAGCGATAATTGCATATTATTAATAATTAAATTTTGTAGAGAAAATATATTCGCTTAAAAGTAGTGTAAAAATACTTCGTATTTTACTAGTAGTTTGTAAATAAAAAGTTTTTGTTATTTTTAAACAGTATATAGTGTTTTAAGTTAAATTGAGAGACTACATATCTCCGAACATAACAACAAACCTTGAGTCAATTTCTAAATTATATTGTAGGAAAAAGTTATTCCCTTAAGTGCAACTTATTTAAAAGCGTCACGTCATCATCCCTGGTTTTTGACTTGTTTGATAATAGCGATAATTGCATTTTATTATTAGTTAAATTTTAAGAGAGAAAATATAATTGTCTTAAAAGTAGTGTAAAAAACTTATTATTTACCTAATAACTTGTAAATAAAATAACTTTTGTTATTTTTAAACATTATTTAGTGTTGTAAAGGTAAGTTGAGAGACTACATGTCACCGGATATAGATATAACAACAAACCCCAAATGATGCCTTAATTATATTATAGCAAAGACAATTTTAGTTTCACTATAGACTCCCAGAACAATGCTAATTTTTTGGTCATCAGTTTGGACGCTGGCTTGCCTGAATTTATAAAGCGGCAAATTATACGTACTGTTTACGTGTGTACTCGATGAATACCCGCTTCATAAATTCCACGAAGCGAGCGTCCGAGCTGATGACCAAAAATTTAGCATTGTTCTGGGTGTCTATAGTGAAACTACAATTGTCGTCGATTATAGAAAAAATTATTTCGTTTAGGGGTTACATGGGTTTCACGGTTTTGAAAAATCGCATTTTTTTATAGTCTTATTAAATATTATGACATCTCTAGTATATTGTCCTAAAATTTCAAACTGATCCGAGTAATAGTTTCCGAGATACAGCCTTCAGAAGGTGAGCGCTCGAGGTCAGCTAAGCTAAGCGCGCCGCAGGTATGCCGGAGCAGCTGCTCGTCTTTTGTTAGTCCGTCCTTCTTGTCCATTTCTTTCACTTTCTAAGGGCAACTAGTTAAAAATATTTCAGTTGGTAATTTCTTGTTGAATCACGAGGTTTATTTTGAGGTTATAAGTGTTCGTTGTAAATTTTATTCAATTAAAAATGCCGAGAATTTCTAGAACTCACATAGCGAGCGGTGCTGCTAGAAATGATAGACCTAAGAAAAGGAAACAGTCATTTAATCCGAAAAATGCTGAGATAGATAACGATTCCTTTTGAGTGCGTCAGCAAAAAATTAAAAGGTAAAGATAAACATCGCGTGCCAGAAGAACACACGCTGGAATATTCGCTCATAGACTTTGCTATGGTTTTTTCTACACTCTCGTGTTTTGTGCGGTGTTCAAACACTATTGAAAGTGAAGGTGAAGATAAACTGTGTAATGGAAAAGTAGATTTTAAACAATGCTCCAAATTCGGTTTGGGGTTTAAAATTGTAGTAGCATGTGAACGATGTGATCCGAAATATATTTTATCATGTCAAAAAATTGGCAGAATGTATGAACTAAATCGGCGGTTCATTTTTGTTATGCGAATATTGGGCTTGGGTCTTGCCGGATGCAATAAATTTTGCGGATTGATGGATATATGCAGCTCGTTTTTGAATCAGTCAACATACGATTTTTATATTGATAAAATACATGAGTGTATCGTGACAGTTGCTGAGACACTGTTCTCTTCTGCTGCTAAAGAAGAAAAGCAATTAACGATTTTGGACAACAACCTTGAAGATACGACAGATGTGAGTGTCTCAGGTGATGGGACATGGAAGAAGCGTGGCTTCGCATCACTTTATGGTGTCAGTTCTCTGATCGGATATTATTCGGGAAAAGTCGTGGATCTGATTGTAAAATGTTCTTACTGTAAATTATGTGAGTCTTGGAAAAAAAAATTAAATACGGCAGAATATGAGGAGTGGAAAGAAGAACACATCTCAACAAATAAATGTACTGCCAATCACATTGGAGCATCAGGGAACATGGAAGTATCTTCCATTGTTGAAATGTTTAAACGTTCTATTGTAAAACATGGCTTGAGGTACGTAAATTATATAGGAGATGGGGATTCCAAAACATACTCTGGTATTCTCAAAGCCAAACCTTACGGTGATGATTTTGTTGTCACTAAAAAGAGTGCGTTGGACATGTACAGAAGAGAATGGGCAGCCGGTTACGTAGTTTAGTGAATAAAACAGTTGAAGCAAAAACAGTCAAAGGTAAACAAACTCAAAAAAAAACTCTTTCTGGCAAAGGTAAATTGACTAGTAAATTAATTGACAAATTAACCATATATTATGGCTTGGCGATTAGAAGAAACTGTGATTCAGTGGAAAAAATGAACGAGGCTATATGGGCTACTTACTATCACTACAGCTCTACAGACAACAAACCTCAGCACGAAAATTGCCCGAAAGGTCCAGACTCGTGGTGCGCCTGGCAGCGAGCATCAGCAACGAATACTCTTTCATCGTTCAAACACGATTATACTGCATTACCAGACATTGTTTTGACTGCAATGAAACCTATTTATGAAGATCTGAGTAAAAATGAGCTTTTGGAGCGGTGTGTTGGTGGTTTCACACAAAATAATAACGAAAGTTTCAACCAGTTGATCTGGAAAATTACTCCCAAAATACTTCCTGCTGGTTCGAAAATAGTTGAAATTGCTGCATTTATTGCTGCTTGCACTTTTAATGAAGGAATATCATCATTATTATTCATTATGCACGGTATGGATTTAAAACTTGGTCGAAATTCCCACGACTATGCCCGAAAAATGGATGGAAACCGTGTGTGCGCAGCCGAGAAAAAATCTGCTAGCGAGACTCGCGAAGCCAGGATTCGTCATAGACAAGAGCAAAGGAATGTCATGGATATTGCAGATGCAGAAGGTTCTTTACTTTATGGCCCAGGAATCGACGATTCAATGTAAGTTTAAAAAAAAAATTTCCCACTTTTATTGTCACTCAAAACTTCAAACGCGTTTTCCTCGAAACTATGTTTTCCAAGTCGGTTGGCAAAATTTCTCGAGAACTACTTAATCGATCTTCATGAAATTTTACACAGGTCTTCGAGATACAATTCTTCATGAGTTGGACGAAGGATTTTTTTTTCGATTACAACTATTTAAAAACAAAAAATGCTGAGAAATTTTCACCGAAATTGTCATTTTTTTTTAAAGGTCTGCCAAAAATCCAATTTTGACTTTTTTTTTTCCTTCGTCCACATCATGGTTTATGGTCTTACTAATATACATATTTTTTTTTATTCACTTCAGATGATCCTGTAAGAAGTTCTTCTGCCAACGCGGACGCATTTTTTCCCGAGGAGTCGCCGGACATGACGTCACAATGGCAGAGTTTTAAATATTTTTGTACAAAAATTTCGGAAATTCTCTGTCAAATATGTATCTTTAAGACAGTGTGAAGATTAAATAAAAAATTCTATTTTTTATATGGAAAAAAATTGTTGAAAAAAGGCCGTTTTTCCCCGACGAAACCCATGTAACCCCTTAGTGCAACTTATTTAAAAGCGTCACGTCATCATCCATTGTTTTTAGATTTTTGACTTGTTTGATAATAGCGATAATTGTATTTTATTATTAAATAATTTGTGAGAGAGAAAATATATTCGCTTTAAAAGTAGTGTAAAAAACTTTCTATTTTACTAGTAATTTGTAAATGAAATAGTTTTTCCTATTTTTAAATAGTATTTAGTATTTCAAAAGTAAGTTTAGAGACTACATATCCCCGGACATAACAACAGACCCCAAGTCAATGCCTAAATTATATTATAGGAAAAAGTTATTTCCTTGAGTGCAACTTATTTAAAAGCGTCACGTCATCATCCCTGCTTTAGATTTTTAAGTATTTAACTTGTTTGATAATAGCGATAATTGCATTTTGTTATTAATTAAATCTTTGAAGAAGAGAATATACCTATTCGTTTTAAAGTTGTAGAAAAAGACCTTTCTCTTTTTCTAGTAATTTATAATTAAAATAGTTTCTTTTAAAAGTATTTAATATTTTAAAAGTAAGTTGAGACAATACATATCCCCAAACGTAACAACAACTTATTTAAAAGCGTCACGTCATCATCCGCGCGGTTTTTAGGTTTTTTACTTTTTGAAATAATTCCGTTTTAAAGACAATACTTTAAAAAAGTTCTAGTTAAGTAGCAATTTTTTTCTTACTTTTGAACAGTATATAAAGGGTGATTCATTTTCGATGGTTTTATAAGGTATCTCGAAACCCCTAAAAAATATCAAAATTCTAATATAGGACTTTCGATCTCTTTTTTTCGAGAAAATTGAATGAAGTGAAAACAGTTCATGGTATTGCGATCCATCCCGGAGCTACAGGGTGATTTTCAGATTTTTTTCTGTTTTTACAACTTTCTATAACTCGTTTGCTATTAAAGCTATGAAAAATCTTTAAATAGATTATTTATATAGTTGTTTTCTATATTGGGCCGTTTTTTTAGAAAATTACCCAACTTGTTGTTTCTTATGGAACACCCTATATATTTTTATCTATGTTTATTAGTTTCACTTCAAGTTTTTTAAAAATATATATTAGAGGGTATTTTGTATTTTGAATTTTACCGAAAATTAGCGTTTTCCATAAATTTGGCTCTTTTTATAGAAGGTCATAAAAGAAAATGACAAAACAATATTTTTTAATACTTTTTTTGGTTTAGCCTATCCCAACTTGATATTTTATTAAAAATCAACTTTTATATTTTAACGTTATTTTAATTTACTTAATTAAGCTAATGTAAAATATGTAGTTTTTTTAAATAGTTCGACAACTTTAGTTATACTAATAGTATAACAATAATAGATAAGTTTAAAAGATATGAATTCATAATAAAAAAGTACTAGTACAGAAAAAAATGTCATATTTGCCATGTGAAAATAAAATAAATGCATATTATAAAACACTTCTATTTAAACATTTATTTTAATTTTTATTTTTTAAAGTTTAAATAAGATTTTTTTATTTTTAATACTCTATACCTAATATTTATTTATTTCATTTTAATTTAGCAAATATAACTTTTTTTTCTGCAATAGTGCTGTTCTTTAATAAAGTCATATTTTTAAGATTGAATATAAGGTAGTTAAAAAGACTTTAAAAAATAAAAGTTGATTTTTATTAAAGTATCAAGTTGGGATAGCTAAAGCAAAGAAACAGGTATTGAAAATGGAGTTTCCTTATTTTCTGCTATGGCCTTCTATATAGCAAAATGTCAAATTATTGGATAATGCAAATTTTCCGTAAAATTGAAATACAAAACCTACTTATGGAAATGGTTGGAAAAATTGCCCAACTAAAAACTGCAATTGACGTGCCTGACCGTTATTTCGAAAATGCCTCCATTTATATATTATGGAATTTATTCCAAGTGGCTGATACTCAATATTTAACAGGCCCTTATGTTAAACCCTGTTTTAAAGAGTATAATAAAAGATATTTATAATTAACTGGTAGTTGTTAATTTGTTTTGTAAATTTTATTTAACTGTTAAGTTACCTATTATACAAGGGAAAAAAGTTCTAGATTTTAGCGCGAAGTTGTGTTGTCTCCTGACGCGAAGCGTAGACAATAACCGAGAGCTTTAATCTAAAATTTTTTCAGTGTATAATATAATATAAGTTGTTTATTTGTACGAAATTACATAGTTTGGTTACAAATTCTGTTATTATTTTATTGAAACACAATAATTTGGCTATGTTTATTTATAGAGATGATTACTATAGGTTTAAATATACTCACAAAATTTAAGCATGTTTGCTAAATTGTCGTTTTTGGATAAAATGACATACATGTAATAAGTGTATAATGACATACTATTTTAACGTGTTTGTTAAAAGTATTTTTTTCTTGATGGTTGGTAAATATAAAATAAAATATTCATGCGAAGGTTGTTCAAAGTAGGTCCATGCCGAATGCGCTTAGTTTCCCTAATATGAAAATATTTTGCGTGAACTTTCTTGTTATATTAAAAAACAGTTAAGAATATTTGCATAACTTATCATTATATAAATAGTAAATGTGTTAGATGTGAGTTTTAAATTTATGTAATGTATATGTTTATACTTTATAAGATCCTTAAAGTTGTTGAAGGTACATACCACTTTAGCCTAAACTATTGTGTCATTTTATCTGACTCCATGCCTAAAATGACATATTTTGAGACATTAGGAAAAATAGTCGTTATATTTTTTCTATACTGGATTAGGTGAACCTTGGCTTAAGTAATGACTAAGAATAAGTTATAAAAGCACTTTGCAATTTGTTATTATAAATCGCATTATAGTATAGTATGTCATTTGAGGCCATTTTCCCCTAGGTGTTTTACCTACATTGTTTTAATAATTAATAATTTTTACATAAATTTCACATAAATAATGCCTTAAAATGCATTCCAACTGACTCTTCATATACTTACATACATGTGTAAGTTTTTCCTGCATTTTTATTTTGTTTTTCTATAACGTACTTATTTTTATTCCCCTTATAATAACTTAAAACCAACAACGAATGGAACTTATTACAAAGAAAAATATTTCCTTTGAAAACCATTAGAGACCCCGACCGAACATTGTTGTTGATCGACCCGATCGCTGTGTTTACTTAGTTGATTAGCGGATTGAAAAATGATGTATCTATATGCGTTCGGACGACTGAATTGTTTGAACAAGGCAAAAGCCCAGCGGAGTGCCGCTTGCAGAGCTTTTAAGTTGAGCTGCCGATAAAAAGTCTGTTCGATTTTGTCGGTCGGATAGTGCCTGAGTGGTTTTCTGGCACCATGTAGTAAACAAGTGACTTTATAAAACCACTTTGATGTTATATTGTCGCTGATGTTGGGTAGGAACTAAAATAAAAGCAGCGTGGAAACAGCATTGATTTTTTTTATAAAATAACAATGACAGGTTAATGAGCTTATGCAAAATATCTTTTAATTAATTGCGTTTTACAGGAAGTTTAAACAATGCATAAATAAACTGACATGTATATCCCTTAACCACAGAGATTCGGTAATTTTGACAGGCGGGACTTTCCGATTTGTCCAGATCATGGAATTCACATCATTATGCTATAAGCGTTTATTTACCTTTCTGGCACTTAGTTTTATGCTATTATCCAAGTCTGAAAAAGTTTATGTCCTAAGGCAAGTAAAATATTGAGGTTTAAAATACGACACCGGTCAAATTTACCGGTAGTCTGTGCCACTGATGTTGCGAATATTCGCATCTGCATCCGCATATGCGGAACATCCGCGTCGATTTAGACATCCGCATCTGCATCCGCATCCGCATAAACCGATGCGGATGCGGATGTCTAGTAGGTCACGACAAGAAAAAAGGGGCGGGCCCGGCGAGTGGTGCGTGTCGACCGCACGTGTTGCTTAGCCAATCAAAAAGCAATAATTTTGTTTTGGTTATTAATAAGAAGTGGTCGCTCCTCTGATGGTCTTGTTTGCTCAACAAAATATTGCATAAATTTTAAAAAACATCACGGTCCATCCAACCTTTGTCTTGTGGGAAAGCCGGACTTCCGTTAGGTGCATTATCCATGAGTTCAGGCTTTATTCTTTTTCTTGGAAAAATGAAAGCGGGTGCCAAAAATTTCCTGTTGCACTCATAGAAGCGACAATGGTGACATTTACTCCCCTTTCAGCACTTGTCAATCCACCTACCTGCTTTTTGCCTTTCTGTGCTAGAATTTTAGACAATTTTTGAACTGTTGTTACACCGCTCTCATCAATGTTCCATATTCGATCTGGGGTAAGATTATATTTCTCATAAATTTGTTCAAGATTTTTTAAAAACTTTGAACTGCATTTTGGTTAAATCCAGTGGCTCTACCATAAGATGTTGCTTTAGGTTTTCTAAGGGCAATATTTTTATGTCGTCGCAAAAACCGTAAATCCATTTTTTTGAAGCCATTCTAGTATCTTTATTAAAATTATTAGGAACATTATTGGCATGAGCAAAATCAAATGCTAGTTGACGCAGTTCTGTGTACGTAATCCCAAAAATCGCTTTTCCATTCAAGAATATATTCCATAATCTCGTTCTCTTGTTCATCAGAAAAACCTGTCTAAATCTTCCAAGATACTTCTCACTATCTTTTACTATCTTATTTTTATTGGCGACTCTCCTTTGCAAAGTGCTTTTGGAACACTATACTCTTCTGCCGCCTGTCGTACTCCTAGCTCATTGTTTCGTACTTTCTGTAAGGCTGCCGCCATATCTTGAGGGCTCCCTTTTCCACGATCTGATTTTCTTTTGTAGTAGCTATCTTTTTGAGACATCTGTATTTTTAAAATAAAAAAAAAAGGAATTGTATTACAAAGAAGCAGTTTCTCAAGATAGGACGTCCCAACTAAGGAATACTTAATATGTCCCATCTTGAAAAATTTGCTTTAGTTTTATAAAAATATAACCTAACTTTCAAGGAAAAGATTATCGTACACAATTTACATACAAATATTTTAAAATTAACTATTCATACAAGGTATACTTATAAAAATTTATAATTACTTACCGTTTATACGTTATCCAAAATTTTATAATTCAAAAAAAGTTTAACAGAACATCTAAAAACAAACAACCGTTTAACATCGTCGTCACAAATCTACTGCATGTGAAATTCCCCGTCGATATTACAGACATATTATGAGCTTCCAGGTTGTATAAAGAGATGGCGCAATATGTATAAGATTTTCAAAAATTTTAGGTGTCCCTTTTGGGAGACCGTCCCATCTTGGGTTACTCTCCCTATATTGTTTAAAATTGATTATGTTTTCTTTCTGTGATTAAAAACGGCGTTGTCTAGTTTTTTTATGTCTATAAATGTTTATTGGTGCATATAACAAAAACATGAAATTAAAAATAATTTTATCAATAGCTTTGTTCGCGCGTCTAGTAATGAACTGATTCTGAACCAGAACCGAACTGGTTTAGAATTGTTTTAAAGCGCATGTCTAGTTATTTATTAGTTCGGAATTTTTATTTACCGCGAACGATTTTCTATACAGCTGAGGATGTATTCTAACCTAGCCTTTTGGTTAGGATCTTTCATGGTTAAATTGGATACTGCACAAAAAAAATAAATTCAAACAAAAAGGTAAATTGTTATACTGTCGAAAGCCACTCGAGGTCTCTCGGTGGAAGACGAGGGATTCCCTGCCTCCTCTCGTTTTTAACATAAGTCTGTGTATTTAACTAAAGGTAAAATTCAAACAACAAGAAATGGTAAAATCTTGTAATATTGTCTATAGTTTTTAATTAAATCTTTATTTATTTTATTGCATACATACATTCATACGGAATACAATTAAAAATCCTTTATATATGCTCAGATGCACAAAAATATAAAAAAACATATTCAACAGGTATATTAACCCGCATAAAAAGTGGCAGAAACAAATAAACTGTAATACAACGGTTTATTTCTGTACCACAAAAACAGAAAACATCTGACCATGTAGACAGTGCGCATGAAATTCCGAACTGAAATTTAAGTTCCAAAAAAATCCTAGGACTGCTAATCAGGTTACGAACCGGTAACGAACTGATTCCATTGTAACTCGCGAACACAGAACTGTTACTAAAAATTTAGGATTTTACCAATGACCTTTATCCTTTAGTCTAAGGATTTTACTAACCGCGAACGCTGCTTTTTCACTGCGCATGCGAATAGTCCCAGAACCGGTTCAGAATAGAACCCGCGAACAAAGCTAATACCTACTGCTGTTTTAGCAAAAATACTTAAAACTGTATTAAATGCAAATCAAAAATATGTAAAAACTAATCCGTATACATTAATAACAAAAAAAGATCTTGTTGTCCACGTATGGTAAAAAGACAACCGGTCAAAATGACGGCACCTCTGTGGTTAAGGGGTATAATTAAACGCCTGCACATGGTGATCTTAAACTTAACTTTAAACTTAATTTGATATTGGATTGGGGCGCCAAAAGCTCGTTTAATTTAATGCATCCAAAACACAATCATGTTCCTTGTTGCAAAAAAATCATTAAACACTCATCCTTTGCTTATGAGTGGCCAGGTTTTGAAGAGCGGGGACACATTTAACCTTGTGTGCGTCACATTTGAGAATAACCTTAACTGGCATAAACACATTTTATCTATAGCTTCAAAAAAGCTTGGATTTCTTTTCCGAGCCAAAAAGTATTTTTCTCCTTCCAATCTATACACTTTGTATGTGTCCCAAATTCGACCCTCTCTGGCATATTGTTCTCATGTCTGGGAAATGGCATCCCCTATAACCCTCAGCATTCTTGATGCCATTCAAAAAAGGGCTATTCGTCTTATTAATGATCCTTTACTTACTCAAAGACTTCCTTCTCTTCTATAGATACTTTTACGGCTTCTGCTCCGACGAATTATCCAGTATAGTCCCTCCTCTTGCAGCTCCCATCAGAGAAACTCGTGGTGCCGCGCGTTTGCATCCCTATACGGTTCAATTGGACAGGCCCCGAACTTCCCATTTCGTTCGTTCTTTTATCCCTACAGTTTCTAGACCGTGGAACCTACTGCCAGCGAAGGTCTTTCCTTCCCCCCAAATCTTCAAGTTTTTAAGTCCCGTGTTAACAAACTTCCTCTTACCCTGCTTAAGACACCCACGGTACGTTAGTATTTAGGCTTTTAGCCTTCGTGGATTGTCCAAAGATAAAAAAAATTAAATTTAACATCTCTTCCCAGCAAACACTATTTGCCAGCAATGTATATTTTTCATATTGGCATTGATGTTAAAGCAATGGCAATTGGTGGCAATATTATGCCAACATCTTATACGCATTAAAAAGTCAACCCTAAATAAACACTTAATTGCCAATAAATTTTACATGCAGGCGAATTGCCGGCAAGCATACAAAAATGGCGGCATACCAATCCTGATTAAATAAAGCACGCGTTTTTGTTGCAGGCAAATAAATATTGGATTTTTGAAGGCAAACCTTCAACGCATATTCATACTTTTTAAACCATATTATTAACATTGGTATTTAACTAACATTAAAACAATTTTTTGATCTATTTATTTATAATGGCAGCTAAACAACATTACTTTATGTTTTTTTACATAATTTAAAGGAAATGGCCTTTTCATAACATTTTATTGTTAAAAATCATGCAAATAAAAATTAGGTCAAACAAAATGTTTATTATGTATTTTGGAGCGAATAAAAATAAAATGATGATAAAATTAGCTACGTTAATTTCGACCGAAGGTGACCGCTTTGTGCATTTGTTTTCCACGTGGTTTTCTAGCTTTTTAGTTTCTTTTTTAAAGAAAAGAGTTTTTAATAGACATAATTAAATGTATTCATTACCTAATAAGTGTGTGGTGTGTGATTAATTGGTGATGGCTAGTCAAGAAGGCAAGATATTCAAGTAGACTGTTAGGAGCTGTAAACATTTTGTTTAAAACTTTATTAAAAGTTTTAAAGACGTGTTAGTAAAAATATTATATATATTTAATAGTTTTTTTGACATACCGATAGATGGCGTAATGGACAATAAACTACTACGTTTCTGCAATATCTTCGCTTTTTATCGTCTAAACCGTACCCATTAGACAAATATAATTAGATAGCGGTCTGCGGTAGGTGATCTCACTTAGCTTTGAAAGAAATATCTTCGGCTAGTGTAAAAATCTGCATCTCCAAGTTGGACAGTGCTCCGAGAGATGGTACTTTGCATTGCAAGGAAATTGCATGCAGTAAGGAGTTTTTTCCTATTTTAATTTTCAAATAAAATATTGCATCATTTTAGATTTTAAAAAAGTATATGCGACAATTTTCGTCAATAAAACGTCAGCTTGCTGCTTGGGAGTATCTGCATTTGCCCACTTTCGTGTCTTTTTGTTATCTTTTTGCCAATAACTTATTAATGATGGATGCCATCATCTTAAACGGATTTTTTGCCCATAACTTATTAATGACGGATGCCATCACTTTATCTGCAACACGTGGCCTAATAACGGCCAATTGCCCACATTCGCGTCTTTTTGTTACCTTTTTGCCAATGCCTTGCCATTAAAGAGTGTTGGCAATGCCAGTAAATTAAATGTACAAAGCCGGCAAAAAATGTTATATGGGTTAAAACTCGTAAAAAAAAAACAAATTTATTTAAAAAATTGTATGAAAGTTGCCAAATAAGGCAGTTATTTTATAAAAGCAAAAGATTTACCCCTTTACTAAAATCCCGATATTTTCAACTGGGTGCCCCGTATCATTGATACGGCTAATAAGGCGGTAGCTACGCCCCTAGGTATATCACCAAAAGTGGTACATTAGCTTTTTAATATACAAAAAAATTTGTTCTATTTTAATGATTATTTACAGAATATACCATATTTATAAAAATATTTTTATATTATGATTAATATAACATAAATACATTTCTTTTGGGTATAAGCCTCTTACTTCTTATAGTTTCTCGATAAAGTGGCTGGACACCCTAAATATTTTCACAAATTCATATTTAAGGGGGCTACCTAGTTTTAAAGTGTACAATCTTCAAAATTAGATGGAATGTTTTATACAAAATGAACAAAAAACTATACAGGGTGTTTTCTAACAACGGTTCGAAACTTCAAGGTGTGATTCCTAATGTTATTTTTTGAAAGAAAGTTTCTATAAACTTATATGTCCGGAGTTGCTTCCTTACTGAGATACAGCCCAGCAAACACTATTTGCCGGCAATGTACATTTTTCATATTGGCATTGATGGTAAAGCATTGGCAATTGGTAGCAATATTATGCCAACATCTTATACGCATTAAAAACAACCCTAAATAAACACTTAATTGCCAATAAATATTACATGCAGGCGAATTGCCGGCAAGCATGCAAAAATGGCGGCATACCAATCCTGATTAAATAAAACACGCGTTTTTGTTGCAGGCAAATAAATATTGGATTTTTGAAGGCAAACCTTCAACGCATATTCATACTTTTTAAACCATATTATTAACATTGGTATTTAACTAACATTAAAGCAATTTTTTGATCTGTTTTTATTATAATGGCAGCTAAACAACATTATTTTATGTTTTTTTACATAATTTAAAGGAAATGGCCTTTTCATAACATTTTATTGTTAAAAATCATGCAAATAAAAATTAGGTCAAACAAAATGTTTATTATGTATTTTGGAGCGAATAAAAATAAAATGATGGTCTTTTTTAAAGAAAAGAGTTTTTTAATAGACATAATTAAATGTATTCATTACCTAATAAGTGTGTGTGTGTGATTAATTGGTGATGGCTAGTCGAGAAGGCAAGATATTTAAGTAGACTGTTAGGAGCTGTAAACATTTTGTTTAAAACTTTATTAAAAGTTTTAAAGACGTGTTAATAAAAATACTATATATATTTAATAGTTTTTTTGACATACCGATAGATGGCGTAATGGACAATGAACTACTACGTTTCTGCAATATCTTGGCTTTTTATTGTCTAAACCCATTAGACAAAAATAATTCGAGAGGGGTCTGCGGTAGGTGATCTCACTTAGCTTTGAAAGAAATATCTTCGGCTAGTGTAAAAATCTGCATCTCTAAGTTGAACAGTGTTCCGAGAGATGGTACTTTGCATTGCAAGGAAATTGCATGCAGTAAGGAGTTTTTCCTATTTTAATTTTTAAATAAAATATCGCATCATTTTAGCTTTACAAAAAAGTATATGCGACAATTTTCGTTAATATGACGTCAGCTTGCTGCTTGGGAGTATCTGCATTTGCCCACTTTCGTGTCTTTTTGTTATCTTTTTGCCAATAACTTACTAATGATGGATGCCATCATCTTAAACGCATTTTTTTGCCAATAACTTATTAATGACGGATGCCATCACTTTATCTGCAACACGTGGCCTAATAACGGCCAATTGCCCACTTTCGCGTCTTTTTGATACCTTTTGCCAATGCCTTGCCATTAAAGAGTGTTGGCAATGCCAGTAAATTAAATGTACAACGCCGGCAAAAATGTTATATGGGAGAGCGTAAAAATTTTTAAAAATCAGTATTTTCTAAATATTTTTAATATGCTTTGGCCGATTTGGATAATATTTATTACATTTATTTAAAATAATAAGGTGCTTATTTAGCCTTCACCAGATTGTTGATATTGGGCCCAATGGCGTGTCAGTGGGCACCACAAGTTATAATATTTTTCCGAGAACTAAGCTAGATACAAAAAAATTACAAGAGACTAAAAAGTTGTATCAATAATTGCTTAATTATAAAAAAATATAAAAACGTTAAAAAAGTCAGTGGCGTACTTTTTTTTCTCAATCATGTAAGTTTCGGTGCCCACTGAGACGCCACTGGACCCAATATTAACAATCTGGTTAGGGCTAAATAGACGCCTTGTTACATAAAAAAAATGTACAAAGTTTTATTCAGATTGACACAAGCATATTAAAAATATTTCGAAAAAACTGAATTTTTCTTAAATTTTAACGTGCTGTAACTCAGTAAGGAACTTTGAACCTTGCAGATTCGTACCGTTGTCAGAAAACACCTTGTATATTTAATGAAACCCTTATTAAGTTTTAACACCCTGATATTTATGTAGGAAAAAGTGATTTATTTAAATTATGCGCTGAAAAATACTACTATTGAAACATATTTATCTTAGTTTTATATTAAATAAGATAGAAGGAGATTGTCTACTTTAAAAATATTCCTCTAATTTTTACTTGATTATTTTATACCAAAAAATAAACTTTCTTCATCTACATTTAATAAAATTTACATGAACTGCACAAAGTTTGAGAAACAAAGCACAAAGGAACTAGGCCCAGCGAAATCCCTTTAAATTTCTAAAGACGCGGTGTGTAAATAGCAGACGAACAATAGAGGCGTTTGACGTCAGAAATAAAGCAGCTTGCATTGTTGGGTCATCAGAAAACCATTTGTATTAATGCGCCAGTATAATGACTTTAACAAAAACTTTAAAATATTATGAGCTTCAAGGATTGCGTACGTATGTGAAACTTTTCTAAATTATAAGTACAAGAGTACAATATACAGGGTGTCCAAATTGTCTGGGAAAGTCCAATATTTCTGTTGTTTACCGAAATATGGAAAAAAAGTGTATAAAAAAGTTGTAGGGTTTTTTAACATGCATATCTTAAAAATATTTTCATGTATACAGAGTGTCCCAGCAAAAAGTTATGACTAAGAAGTTAGTTTTTTTAAATTGTAACCCCTATTTTTGTTTACAAAATCTGAATCAGCATAAAATTGTTCATATAGTTCTTTCTTAATTAAAGGAATCTTTGTTATTTTTAATGGAACACCCAGTATATTTGTCAATATTCTTAAAATGTTATCTTTTCCCTTTAAAAAATGTAATATAAGGTATGGGTATTTCTAGAAATAAAGCATTTATTGACCTATAGAAGCTGAACTGCATGAAACTTAAGAATATTATTTACCAGTAAAAGCTACATTTAACGTTACAAAAATGCGACACCAAAGGTATAGAACAATTTTATGCAGGTCAATAAATGCGTTCTTTCTGAAAATAACAATAGCCTATGTAAACATTTTTTTAAAGGGGAAAGATAAAAAATTTTAAATATTGACAAATATACTAGGTATTTCATTTAAAATTCAAAAGTTCTTATTTATCCAAAAAAACTTGTCATGGATTTTTCAAAAACTGTAAATCTAAAAAACCGTACATTTTTGGTATGGAAATCGCTGAAGAAACTTAACTTATTTTTATTCCTTAAATGTAAAAATGGCCTAATATATAGGAGGTTCCATTTAAAAAAGAAGATTTAGCTTTTTAAATATTGAGATACTGGCCATGCTATAAGAAATACCTTGTATACCATCTAGAAAATTTTCTTACAAGAATTTATTTTGTGGTCCTTAGTGTGTTAAAACACCAAGCTAAGTATTAATAATAACTAATTTATTTTCGTTTTTACCTAATTTTCTGGTAACATTTTACAAAAGTTTCAGTAAATTATAAATACCGTGGCAACAACGCCACGAGTGCCAAAATAAAATAACGTACTATTTAAAAATGTTTATGTTGTATCCGATTCTGCAAACATAAATAGGGAATAAAAGTTTAAAAAACTAACCTCTTGATTTTATCTTTTTTGGAACACTCTGTATACATTAAGATATTTTTATGTCATGTACAGTTAAAACCCTACAACTCTTGTATACAACTTTTTTTATATCTTGTTAAACAACAGAAATATTGGACTTTTCCAGACAATTGGGCCACCCTGTATGTATGTAAATGGAACACCTTAGATATTATATCACCATTCGAAAGACAATCCAATATCTTCAGGAATTTTATAGTATAATGGGATTCTTTAAATAAAACACTCTATATATTGCATCACCATTAAATAGATATTTTAAAAAACTTTTATAAAATACCATATATCTTCAGCTCTAAGCTGTAAGCACCAAGTTTAGTGTCAAAGATAAAATAGACACTATACCTACTATTTTTTAGATTTTGATGGCCATAATTCCAAAACTATAAAAGATAGACATATCAAATATGTTATTTTCTTAAAGCTCTTTAAAATATCTGTTTAATGATGATACAGAGTGTTTTATTTAAAAAATGCCAGTTATTACTCTTAAATTCCCGAGGATGGCCATATTTCCTAAACTATTAAAGATTGGATATATCACATGAAGACTTTTTTAGCTCTTTAAAAGATCTTTTGAATGGTGATATAATATACAGGGTATACAGTTTTTTCGGTTTTTTTACCGACTTCGTGTCTCCAATAACGTTGTATTACACCGCCAATAATAAGGAAGTTAGCAATGGTGCCGACTTAAGAATGATCACCCTGTACTTATATTTGGTTTTTGGTTAATATTAAATATACTTTGTTTTTCGCCGAATCTTAACAAATGGGGCTCATCTTTAATCAAGTTGAACTTTTTTTAACGAATCAGTAAAGGTCAACACACAAAAAATGACAGTTATTTAAAAAAGTTGGCATTTTTCGTTTATAAATCGCGTTTGTAAATTTATATTTTTTTCCTTTTTTAGTTTTTAGAAACGAGTATTAAAGTTTAGAACACCTCTATTTGCTTAGATTTTGTTAAATAGTAAATAAACCTAGAATATATTATTATAATTTAAAGTGTATTTTTGCCTTAGCTTGAAGTAATTTACATGAACTACACAGAATTTGAAAAATAAGGTACAATGCAGCCAAGCCAAACGAAATAGCTCTAAATTTCTAAATACAGACTACAAACAAGACGAACAATAGAAGCGGTTGCCGTCAGAAATAGAGCTGCTCTGCCAAGCTCTGCATTGTTAGGTCATCAGAAAACCATTCATATCACTTGCCGGCATAATGGATTTGCCAATGACTTTCGAAGTTTATAAGACGGTGCATTGGCGTCAGTTGGGGTGTCTAACGTATTATACATGATTTTTATAAATTGCTAACCGAATTTTATTAATGTATCTACCTAATTTACAGTGATAGAAGCACCTTAGAGAATATTGGTTTTATATTGAAAATAATATCATTTAAAAAAATCTAGAGATGCAAAAAATATACCGAAATTACATTTTATCTGGCTGGTTAGTACCAAGCGTTTGAAGAGTTTTTATATTTGTTTTTTAGATTATTTTAGCCTCGTGTAAATAAGTTTTTATTTGGGTTTCTTTCAAAAACAAAAAAAATGGTTAAATATGACTTAAAAGTAAATTAAATCAGTGTAACTTGCTACCTACCAGCTTGATTTAGAGTCTTATATTGTAATAACAAAGGTATTTATTTTATAGTGCAATCAAATTTATTGTTAAAGATTTGTAAGGCATATTAAACCTTCCGTTTCTGTTAAAACTAATTGAAATAGAGAAATAAAAGCAGCAAAAATTACAAAAATAAATTGCCTAAAAGAATTTCTATACATCCATATTTCTTTATTACATTTAACGATTAACGAGAAATTAAAAGTAGGGCTGTCAACCGAAACCGGTTTTTCGGTTAACCGGTTTTCGGTTAACCGCAATTTTAGCAAAACCGAAAACCGGTATTCGAAATACCGATTAACCGGTATTTGAAAATCGGTTTTCGAATATCGATTAACCGGTTTTAAAAAGCGGTTTTCAAATACCGGTTTTTCGGATAATCGGTTTTCGAATACCGGTTTTTTGGATAATCGGACCAAAATCGAAAAGCGGTTCTTTGAATATCAATGAATAGGTTTTTAGTTGATTGCGGTTTATACAGTGGCGTATTTACCAAAACGCTGAGTAGGCTGAAGCCTATGGCGGCGTTTTTAGGGCGGCGGCAGACGTTGTTTAGGGGGCGGCAAAATTTGTACTTGTAAATTGCGAATTTCGAATTTTATTTAGTACGTAGAATTGAAAGAAATGAAAGTGAGGACCTTTTTTTGTTTTTTTTTATTTTATTTTTTTTTTTTGGTCTTCAAAATTATTTCAAGTATTTCAAGAATAAAAGAACAAGAAAGGGGCGGCGAAAATAAAATAGCCTACGGGCGGCAAATATGTAAATGCGCCTTCGGTTTTCGGTTTTCAAAACCGATTTCGGTGTATCGGTTTTGAAAACCGTTTTCGGTTTTTCGGTTTTAAAAACCGGTATTAAAAGTTACTTCTTTCAACACTTTATATAGTGTACTAAAATGGAGTACTTTTTTCTTTATGAAAACGATTTAAAAAAAAAAACATATTTTTTTAACGGTAGTAAAAAATATATATTTTATTATTCAATAGTTCTTGCAATGGTTATTTGTATACATATATTTTTTCGGCAGAAGTAGAAACATCTCATTATAAAAGTCTGTCTCACAAAATTAGCCCCACCTGAGAAATAAGTTCCGGCTGCCCCTGATAGTTACCACAATAAACCTCTTGTTATATTGGTTTAAAAAGTCAGTAATCATATAGTTACTTACTAGGTATTTTTCTCAATATAAAATGACCAGATTATGGATAAGTTAACAGCAAAGATCTCGAAAACTGGTACTTATAGCATTTTTGTGTAAGAAACATGGCAGAATTGACTGTTTTCCTTACAAATTGCATTGACAGGATCCCACAAAAATTTGCAGTTTTGGAAAAATTTACGGTAGGTAGGGGGCCACCTACCGTAAAACCGCAAAATTAGGTCCACATAAAAAATTACATCTTTTTTTATGTCGAAAAACCCCGATACCGAGTTTTTTTAAATATTTGATCTATTATTTTTAAGAATAAGGAGAGAAACAAAAAACATTAAAAACTTAAGAAAAATGAAGAGGTAAACTTTCAATGGAGGAATAATTGAAAATTTTCTTAAATCCTAAGTTTATTTCCAACATATTAATTATTTTATGTTTTATTTGTTTTCTGGGAGATTAAATTTAAACAAAATATTATTTGGCTTTTCTCCAGAATAAAATTTAAAAGTTTATTTAATATTTTAAGAAAATTAAAACTTTTTATACATTATGAAGAACAATTCTGCTCTTCAATAATATAATAAAAGTTATTATTGCTTTAAAAGAAATAAAATAATGAAATATTCAATATTAAGTTACTTACATACATTTTCTCGTCTGGCGTCTTGTTAAGATTTTATTTTGATGCATAAAAATGATTTCAACCGAGTGCCAATGAACCTTTATTGTATTGTAAGTAACTTAATATTGAATATTTCATTATTTTATTTCTTTTAAAACAATAATAACTTTTATTATATTATTGAAGAGCAGAATTGTTCTTCATAATGTATAAAAAGTTTTAATTTTCTTAAAATATTAAATAAACTTTTAAATTTTATTCTGGAGAAAAGCCAAATAATATTTTGTTTTAA
>JACEGR010009271.1:0-28218 GCA_014170235.1 Listronotus bonariensis
TATATATATATTTAATGACCAGAAGGTACCTTATGATTTATATTGCTTTAAATACAGTACAAATTTTAATGTGTTATAACCTATGACTTACCTCATCGTAAATTTTGGGTTCAGCATCGGGTTCAATATAGTTTCCAAAGAATAAATTTCTAATATGTTGGGGACCTAGTTTTTCTTCTTCCGGTACCAATGGTTCACAAACTTTTACCATGGGTTGGCGGAAGTTTTGATAACAAGCTTTTTCTACTATGTCAAATAACATATTTCTAAAAATCAAAACATACCGTAGTTGATGTGAAGCTTTATTGATTTTATTTTCATTAAACATTGAAATAATAATAATTCATATTTGCTATTTTTTTTTTTAATCTTTGGACAAATGACGAAGGCTTAAAGCCCAAATACTAACGTACCGTGGGTGTCTTAAGCGAGGTAAGAGGGAGTTTGTTGACACGGGACTTAAATACTTGAAGATTTGGGGGAAGGAAAGACCTGCCGCGGGCAGCAGGTTCCACAATCTAGAAACTCTAGGGATAAAAGAACGAACAAGGTGAGAAGTTCGGGGCCTGTCCAGTTGGACCGTATAGGGATGTATACGCGCGGAACCACGAGTTTCTCTGTTGGGAACCGTGAGTGGAGGAACTGTACTGGACAATTCTTCAGAGCAGAAGCCATGGAAGTACCTATAAAAAGCGATAAATCCCCACACATAATCCCCACACAGCCCGACGATGGGCAAGAGAGGAAAACCTGTCGGTAAGTGAAGGATCATTAATGAGACGAATAGCTCTTCTTTGAATAGAATCAAGAATGTTTAGGGTTGTGGGGGAGGTCGGATTTGGGACACATATAGAAGCGGAAAAATACTTTTGGCTCGAAAGAGAAATCCAAGCTTTTTGAAGCTGCCGTGGCCATAGATACAATGTGTTTATGCCAGTTAAGGTTACTCTCAAATGTGACGCCCACAAGATTGAAGGTGTCTTTGCTCTGTAAAACTTGGCCGCTCATAAATAGAGGATGAGTATTTGATGACTCTTTTCGCGACAAGGAATATGATTGTGTTTTGGATGCATTAAAATGGACGAGATTTTTGGCGCCCCAATCCAATATTAAATTAAGATCCTGCGAAAGAGATATCTGCATCGCTCTGCGTTTGTTTTCCAAATCAGGTTTAGTGATGGGTTTAGGAACCTGAAAACTGGAGTGAAGGGTACTATCGTCGGCGAAACTATGAATGGAATTAGTTGTGGACGAGAGAAGGTCGTTGATGTGAAGAAGAAACAATGTTGGTGCCAAAACCGAGCCCTGAGGGACTCCAGCATTTACTTGGTGAAAGCTTGAAGAATGGCCGTCCACAATAACTGATATACGTCGATCAGATAGATATCTAGAGAGCCAAGTACAGAGTTTAGTTAAAAGACCATAGGAGGGAAGTTTATTAAGAAGTGCGGCATGCCAGACCTGGTCAAAAGCATTGGATATATCAAGAGCAACGATCTGGGACTCACCTAGAAACTCAAGAGACTTATTCCAACAGTGTGATACGACAGAAAGAAAATCTGCTGTAGATTTTTGTGGCGAAATCTATACTGCCTGTCATGCAAAATTTTGTGTTTTTCTAAGTACTTGAGAATTTGTGATTTAATTAATTTTTCCATTACTTTACAAAGAACTGAGATAATTGAAATTGGTCCATAGTTAGAGGGAAGGGATGTGGATCCTTTCTTGGGAATAGGTTGAACACGTGCAGCTTTCCAGCTCTCTGGAAAGATATCTGTGTCGTAAGAAATTCGAAAGAGCCGAGTTAAGATTGGTGCAAGTTTATCAATTATTGTTTTTAATATA
The DNA here is from genome assembly GCA_014170235.1 of Listronotus bonariensis. Lineage (NCBI taxonomy): Eukaryota > Metazoa > Arthropoda > Insecta > Coleoptera > Curculionidae > Listronotus > Listronotus bonariensis. The sequence goes on from JACEGR010009271.1 coordinate 1,846, forward strand.
ATAAAATTTATTGTTTTTAATAATAAAAAATAAAATCAAAATTTTTACCTATCAGCTTCATCGATAAGCCTATCGTGAAAGACTCTATAGGTCTCATGAATCCACAATCTTATAAACTTGTTAGGATCGTCCATTTTAGCTGAGAGGGTTACTAAGAGCCCATTTACAACTCTGGTAAAGTCTCTTAGTGAAAAAGTGTAATGGGATTTGGCTGGTGTTGGTAGAAATTTAAGGATTGCTTCTTTAAATACTTCGTTTGTTGCACCAACAGAAAACTACAAAAAAATTTGAAGGGTCATTTGAAAAAGAAACAGAACTAATTTTGGGCACTTTAGGATGTGAACACCTAGTTTAAAAAAGTATACATTTTGGGAATTTTAAAAATATACATTTTTGGGAATTTTAAAATAAGTATACATTTTAACTAGGTTACTTAACATTGGGAATTTTGCTAAATAAAGGTATACGTGAGGTGTCAAGGTTTTTAAAGTATAAATTAAACAATTTTCTAAGTTACTCTTATAATAATAAAATAAAAACATTAAACAAACTGGGTCGCGTAAAAATGCAAAAAAATATTTAAAGAGGGAGAGAAAGAAATTAGAAAGACATGAGATTAGATAAGAAGTAGGTAAAGTGAAGTCAAGTATAAAGTTAAAGCTTTAGTTAAGCTCCCGTACGGGCTACCCCTAGTGGGGGTATACCCGTACAAAATTTAGTTAGTCAAATAAGTTAAGTTGGGTTTTAAAAAAATGCAAAGTTAGTTTTGATGGTCCACCGGTCTCATTGTCCCAAGAAGATAGTTCCATATGGTACATTTGCCCAGTGACGTAAAGTGACCCTATATGTATATTTCAAAATTATACGTCACAAAGATATTTCAGGAAAAACGCCAATTTCACCCTCTGAACTGCAACCCTCTAGCAGGGGTGAAACTCACCACCAAAATCTTGAATGGGAAAAGGGGTCAAGTGATACCTAATTTTAAAGGTTTCTCGACCCTGATTACAACTGTCAAGTTTCAAGTGTTCAAGTCTCTTTTCTAATATCCCTTGACATGACTGTTTGTCAAAATTTTGATTTTTATTTTTTTAATGTATAGTATTAAATTACATGTAAAAACAAGTTACTTTAAACTAAGGGGATATGATAATTATATCTTTATGGCGACGGTAAGATTTACCCTTAAAATTTTGGGGTAAATCACACCCTTGTCAGAATGGATAATTTTAAAGATCGTTTAACCTTTAATACAGCCTCTTTCTGCCTTTTCACACTAGCGGAAGCCGGGAATGAGTGCGACGGACCAACGCTATCGAAGTGTATGGAGTAGGGCTGGCAACCGAAACCGGTTTTAAAAAGCGGTTTCGGTTCAAATTATGGTTTTTTGATAATCGGTTTTCGAATACCGGTTTTTTTGATAATCGGACCAAAATCGGAAAGCGGTTCTTCAAATATTAATTAATAGGTTTTTGGTTGATTGCGGTTTATATCCAAAAAAAGAAAAACCGTTCATTTTGTATAATCGGATATTGGTTGACAGATTATACAGGGTGGTTCATTTAACCTTAGGCAGGCAAATAACCAAAAACGGCGCATTTTAGAAGAAAATGTTTCTAGTAAGAATTGTTTGAAATAAAGAGGCAAATTTAATGGTATTATTATTCAAAACTTTAATATATCGGGATTCTTGCGATTAAAATCGGTAATGTCAATAGCATGTCGGCAGCACTTTATTTACGGTCATCCAGAAATCCCATGTTGACAGATTTAATACAATTTTTCTTATAATATACGTCGTGCCAGCTCGCTACTTGCAGTGTGTTGAACACTAGCAGATCAAAATTAGACAAAAAAACATTCCGGGGATGACTAATCGAGCTTGCTTAGTGGCACGACGTATATAACAAATATGTACTAAAAACTACAACTTACTATAATAATACACTAAATTTAAATTTAAAAATCACCACTTTTCTTTTTCTGTTTTTTTATTAACCAATAAACCAAGAAAAACACCGAAAATAGAATATCAATTTTAAATAAAGAGGAAAAAATAAATTATGTATGTATGTATGGGATTTTTACATCACCTTTTAGAATCTTACATTTTATTAACGGGATGTTATATTTTTATTCTTATTTATATTTAACTAATTTCTTTTGAAGAATATTCTAGAATGAATAATGATTATCAGTTAGCACCACAGCTCATGGGCAAATCCGTAATCAACGCAAAAACGATTAATAGAGAATAATTACTTTCCGATTTTCTGTTAACTAAGAACCGTTTTCGGTTTTCAGTTTTAAAGACCGTTTTCGGTTTTAAAAACCGATTTCGGTGTATCGGTTTTGAAAACCGTTTTCGGTTTTTCGGTTTTAAAACCGGTTTTTAAATATTCGGTTATCGGTTTTAACCGAAACCGGTTTTTGTAAAAACCGGTTAACCGGTTTTGTTTTTTTTCCGGTTTTTGCCAGCCCTAGTATGGAGTCTTATGAGACCTTTCACCAGTAGAGAACGCAAAAAGTCCGCAAACTCAAAGGCTTCTAAACCGTCTTAGTGTGAAACGAGGGTTAGTTTAAAGTAGCTTGCTCTTACAGAATTAAAAATCAAAATTTTGACTCTCTTATCAAAGAAAATAATAGCAGATACCTCAAACCTGTCAGTTGTAATCAGGGTTAAGAGACCTTTAAAATAAGATATTACTTCTCCCCTCTTTCTATTTAAGATTTGGGGAGTATATCTCTATATATCTAAAAAATGTTTCCCCTTTAAAACCCAACATATTATAATAAATAATTGGAAGGTATTTGCACCTTTGCCATCCTTTGAACTACTTCAACATAACCTTTAGCGAAATGCCACTCAATGATAGTGGAAAATATTTTATTCAAGGTGTTGTCATCAAATGAATCAATTCCAATAATTTGCATATGTCTTAAAATCTGTCAGTTATTTCTGTTTCTACCTCCTCCAGGCACACCCATAGCACCAACAAATAACTAAAATAAAGGAAATAATATATATATATATATATATTTTTTTTTTTTTTTGAAAAATTTGTTTTCTGAACCCTTATATATATATAAATAATTTTTAATAAAAAAATATAGATTGGTAATATTTTGTTTTATTAAATTGATAAATTTAATACATTACCACATCGACCAACTGTAGTATAGAAGTATCCTTATCAAACCAATATCCGTGGTCTAGCCATTGCCTCAACAGTTCTACTGGAGGCTGAGCTCCCCACACTTCTTTCTGTGGCATACCCACATCATCTATAAAAAGAATACATTGTTTTCCCATCGAAGGACCATATACTCCTCTTCTACGTTTATCCAATTTTGACATAACCATTTCTTGAGTCTAAGAAAGAGATTTATTATTATAATTTTTAAGAAAGGTAGTGCCTAAATAGGTCATTCATCGATTTCTCGAAAAGTAAGCTTTGAAAGTACCGTGGGTGTCGGGATATTAGATGTTTAACCCATCGTTCCCCCTGTTTCGTCAAGGTTGTCCAAGCACTAAAACATGCAGTTCTGCATTTCACAGCACCTTCTAGACAACGCGGTAGTGCCACCACGGTTGTTATTTTTCAATAACTACTACCCAAATATGTCTCCCCCGCTGGGAATCGAACCGGCGACCTCTGGCTAGAGACAACAATGAGACGAGCAACTAAATGTAAATAAATTATCCGAGAGAGAGATAGCTGCTGGGCCTTCCTTGTCTGTCTTCAAGGAAGGCAAACGCAGATGACGCGTGAGTCGACTTTATCGTTTGCCCGCCAAATTCAAATTATATAGCTGTGCTATTTTTGCCCTTAATGTTAGGTACTTGTCTTTGTTTCCTATTAATATAAAATATTGGGGTTTAGTTCAATAATTACACACACCTTATTAAAAATGTCATTTATTTGGTTTTTATAAAGATTTTTTCTTACAGATAACCATGTCAATATTACCTTAAATTATCTGTTGAAAAGCACAAATTTAATATATACACTGTGATCACTAATAAAAGTCAATATTCAAATTCCAATTAAAGGTAAAAACCACGAAACACACAATAAATCACAGAAAATGTAAACAAACTGTCCAAACAAATCGGCCATTGAAAAATATCAAACACAAATATCGATTATCATTTCGGAGTGACTGCCTGCGGCAACGTTGTCAAGTTAAAAATATTCGATTCATGGTATATTTTCTTTCTCTTAATTAGATGTGAGCCAAAAAAGGACATACAGAAATTGTAAACAACTTGGCAACCAGGGCAAAGCGATGATTACTCCATCTACGATAGCCTGCCATGATGAAAGACAAAGACATATTTATTGGAACTTGCGTTAAACCAGAAAGAGATAAATACAATGGACAAAATGTTAGGACCAGTTACTCGTCTCATTCTTGTCTCTGCTCTGGCTTCGAAGATCAAAGCTCTGTCCACTGCGCCACGGGGGAGGCACTGTATATGATGATCAATTTCTTGAAATCAAAACGTTATAATTTTAGTAACATTATAAAGTCAGTGGGGGACATACAACTAAAATATTTTGACAGCTCTGCCACTTCCGGTTATACCGGAAGTTAATGTCAACTCCCCTTTTTTAAATGGAACACCCTATATATTAAATATTTTTAGATTCTGCGTAAAATTCTAATCATAATTTATATCTAATGTTCTATACCTAAATCAAACCGTTTTGACTTATTTTAAATTTTATGTCAAAAATGACGTTTGCAAGCCATTACATAACCATCAATTTCTTCTAAATAAAAGCCTTTAATATGAGTTGGGGCTGGGTTCCTTGTAAAGAAAGAACTTCTTTTGTAGACTATATATAGGGTATTCCATTTAAAATAAGGAAGTCAACATACATTAACTTCCGGTATAGCCGGAAGTGGTAGAGCTGTCAAAATATTTTAGTTGTATGTCCGCCACTGACTTTATATTGTTACCAAATTTTCAAAATGTTTCAAAGCCTATTTTTCGAGAAATTGATTGCGGCAGTTTCCGGTGGGACACCCTGTATTAATATAATAATTATTACCATAGCTGATGATGTCCTGGCGCTAAAGTTTACCACATTTGGTAATACTTTCTCTTTTGGTAGAGTCAACAAGTGGTCCAATGTGACTGCGCTTTTTCCAGTGCCGGTCGGTCCGACAAAAAGAATTGGAATCGTATTTTGAAGGCAGAGTTTCAAAAATACTTCTGACAACACGAAGCATTAGTTGTAATAATTAATTCACTTGGCTAAAATTGTACAAAAATAAGTTACAGGATGTTTTAAAATCTGCAAATAGTGAATTTTAAAACAGTCAGTGGCGTCTCAAGCGGTACTTAAAGGAATATTTCTGACTAAAAATGTACGCCGTTTACTTTTGTTCTAATTTTATATTTTATTTGGATTAAAATTAAAATGAACGGAATATTTAAGATCATAATCAAAAACCGTTTTTTTTAAACTTCAACACTTTGTATCTGGAAAACATTGCATTTCCAGATCCATGTTTATATGAAGTTTTTTTATATTGTCAATATTAGAATCTGCCCCTAAATTTTTTGGCAAGATTCTGTAACACCGTGTATTTTTAAGGTCAAACCAACATAGTTTCCAACAAACGACGTATGGACCAGGTTTGTTTACGTTTGAGCTGTGCAGTAAAAGCGCTAAAATGCGGTTGGCCAAATTTAATTTTTCCAGTCTAAACTTACTAACCACAAGTAGTTATTGGATAACTACTGTATTAAAGAATTTTGTAATATAACTTTTTAAATGAACAATTCATATATTTTTATAATTTTTAGATATCATAATAAAAAAATGTTCAAATATTATAAGTTATTATCTTTTTAAAAAAGCAAAATTCTGAAAATACGTGATTAGATATTTGTTAATCCCGGCAACGCCGCGCCGCCCAGGGATTTTTACTTCATCGTAAATAAAACATGAATGAACTTTTTCCTAAACGCTTGTGGGTGACGCCCCTTCGCTTTGTCATTTCTGTTGGTTTCTGTCATTTGACAATTTGGAAAGCCAAAAGTGATCAAATAAAGATTATAATGCGTTTTTTATGTATTTTCTGGTGATTAGAAAGTGATTTTAAAGACAATATGGGTAGGCAGTGCTTTGTTTGTAGAAGGGTAGACTATTCATTTCCGCACCTCACTTTTCACAGGTAAATAGAGACCAACGTCGTTGGGTGCATACTATCGACCAAGGTCAAAAAGTAAGTCCGCCATTTTCATTTCTCGCTTGCCTCACCCCCTTTGCCTATTAGGATTGTTGGCTTAATGTTTATTATAAAATTATGAATGAATCGCTAAGTCCATACGTCGTTGGTTTCCAACGTAAGTTTCGAAAAGTTTTTGATTTATTTTGAGTCTATTCGTGAAAGACTTTAAATTAAATCAACATAATTTTGACTTTGAATTAAATCAATATAATTTTAATATAACAATAGAGGTTGTTGGCACTAGTAGAGACCTTAGACCTTAGAATAGGGCCGGAATAACCCATGCACTGAAGCCGCTCGGCTTATTGTGCGCCCTGTCTTTTTACCTCTGGGTGATGTCCGGCAGACGGGACCTACAGCTTAACGTGGATTCCGAACCACGGTCCTATGCGTGACAACTTAAGACCTTGTCCCCATCAAAGGGGACTAACGAACCTACCAATTGAGTGGGGTCCGCATGTCTACGGTTGCTCAGGACACGGCAAAGTGTGTTCCGGCGCATTGGTCCTTGCTGGCTATTAGCGTCGATACATTTTGTACTTTGTCCTTGTTGTTGAGCTAACCACTAAATTTCTGACCTTGGCCGCCGGCAGGATTCGAACCCACCTTACGTCAGTTGGTGGCCAGAGAAGACCCGACTTGGCACAGGTAAGTAAATACTTTTAGTTATTAAAAATACACTTTAAATATCTTATTATCGAAATTTAAACACCTGTGTTTAATACCTGTAATTAATAATGTTTATTTACAATCATTATGTAATGTAGACATTTCCTACTTTTTAAAAGTTTGATAGTGTTACTTTTCAGACTTTTACTTTCATTTCTTGGGAGAAAAGTAAAAATCACAAATTTACATACGTGATAATCTTGACATCTTGTCCGATATTTTAAGCATCTCTGTGACACCTATACGCGCGATAAATATCTGGTGGCGTAATTTATTTTTTTACAAATTAAAAATTATTTGGTAAGTTAGCACATTTTTGATTTTAAAGAAACCAAAAAAAATAAGTAATTATGACTTTAAATAAAAACGGTATAAAAAACATCGGTAAAATTTCATTACTGTCTTGAGGAATGGCGCTATGCGCCTCGATAAACCATTTATTTTTCTTGGCAGTAATGAAACACTTTCCACCTAGGTTCGTAATGTACTATTTCAACTCAATAAAATAGATTTCATTACGAGCTATTATGTATTTTATGTGATTTCCATCTGTTTTCATAGAAAGATACATATATGCAAGCACAGTAAAGGGGCCCACAGACGATCAATATTATTTGGCAAAATATTGTACAGTAATATTGCTAGTCGTCTCCAAAAAGTGCAATATATTCGCAAAATGACTATATTTAATATATTGCACAATAACTAATTTTGTTTTGTAACTACTGGTTAAAACATGGATAAGAAAAAATAGCTGCTTGAAACATGTTTATAAATAAGAAAAAAATGTCTTCTTTTGCTTTTCAACCCATATTTGTGTAATTGCTTTTGTAAAAAACAAATACTCTTTCGTATTTGAAAACTGAAATAATTGTGCAATATTACCCATACACGACAAAATAGATATCTATTGCACAATAAAAATCGAACTGTTGACACAATATATTGTACAAGCTCTCAATATAAACCACAAACGGTCAATAATATTGTGAGCAATGAAATTTTGCGCAATATTATTGATCTTCTGTGGGCCGCTTAAGAACTTACCTTAGCATTTGGCGGTATTTGTTGTATCTTGTCCACTGTATCACCCCAGGAAATCCAAGTCCCATTATTTTTTTTATCATATAACCAATCAAAAATATCAGATCTATCAGGAAAAATCTGATTTTTGTTCAATTTAAATGATTTTGGCTTCGGATAATTTTTATTCTCCCCAAGAAGAATTTTTCGGTAAAAGACGTCAAACGACTTTTGTCCTTCGTGTGTCAAAGTTGACCCCAGACCCCATGCTAGGCAAAACAGAAATACGCATTGCATCCAAACTGTGCTTACTTGATTTTCCTCCACCAACAGACAGTTAAAAAGACGCGTAAATGACTGAAATAATAAATTTTAAAAATATATCTTTGACTTAAGCGGACTTTACACCTGACAAGTTATTGATCAAAAACTTGTTCAATTACTTTGTCAAATATTTGATAAAGAAATTAAAAAGTTGGATGTTTTTACTCTCTTCAGGTTATTGTGACATTTATTTTCAATTTCATTAAATGGTTTTCTAGGGTTATGTTAACTATTAACTAATGACTTTAAGGCCCCTAAAAAATACTGATGACAAGCTTCAATTTCTGTAAGTACTTGAGCAAGCTACTTGATAAATAAGTTGAGGAAATTTTTAACCGTCAAGTCACTTGAACAAGCACTTGTTCAATTAATTGACCAATTACTTGTCAGGTGTAAAACCCGCTTTACAATGGCGGGTGTCAACAAATCTATTGGACCAGTTAACCTCCTACACAACGTATACTCTATTCAAGTTACACATTCCGAAAATGTAAATAGTGATCAATGCGTAATATCACGATTTCTGTACGTCTATTGGTCAAAAGGCAATAAAACCTATTTGTGAACCTAAAACCTTGCCTTGCAGGGCCGGCATTGTTAATTGCTAAATTAAAAATCTCCACTGTGTATTAAGGTACAAATGACAACAACTTAGATGTCATAGAAGAATTCTTTATTGCGCCCCTGCCTATTTCAGCGTACACATGCACACTGCATGAATTAATTTATTTTCTTCTAAATTTGTAAATGGACTTAGTAGACATATCAAAGACTTGGAATAGGTTATTGGTGGTATAGGAAAAGGAAAGTTTTTGCATATATCTTACTTTTCGGTTATTTTCAGTTTAACAGAAAATGGCTCTTATTTAAAATTTTGAAATGAACACCCTGTATATTAGCTTTGTTCGCGGGTCTAGTAATAAACTGATTCTGAACTAGAACCCAACTGGTTTAGAATTGTTTAAAAGAGCATGTCCAGTTATTTATTAGTTCTGCATTTTTATTTACCGTGAACGATTTTCTCTACAGCTGAGGATGTTTTCCAACCTAGCAATTTAGTTGGTATTTTTTATGGTTAAATTGGATACTACACCAAAAAACCAAACAAAAAGGTAAATCGTTGTGCTGTCGCAAGCCACTCGAGGAATCGCGGCGGAAGACGAGGGTTTCCCAGCCTTCTCTCATTTTTAACATAAGTATGTGTATTTAACTAAAAGATGAAATTCAAACAATAAAAAATGGTAAAATATGTATATACCTGCTAATCTTGTAATATTGTCTATATTTTTTGATTAATTCTTTATTTATTTTATTGCATACATACATTCATACGGAATACAATTAAAAATCCTTTGTTTATTTACGCTCATAATCACAAAAGTATATAAAAAAAATATTCAACAGGTCCATTAACCCGCAGAAAAAGTGGCAAAAGCAAATAAACTGTAATAGAACGTTGAGATTTAAAAAAGTTGTAGGGCGGGGTGGGTTTTTGGTCGTTTTTGGTCTTTAATTTAATTTGGGAATAGGGCGCCCTGAATTAAAATAGATGCCACGCAGTAAATGCCCTTTTTTTTACTCCTCAATTTTAATTTCAAGTAGGGCGCGCTTCTTCAAAATGTTTGTTTTTCTTTTTCCTAATAAAATAGGCGCCCCAGCAATTCCAGCCTAGGACGCCCATAACGGTTAATACGGCCCTGAGAACGTTGTATTTCTGTACCACAAAAACAGAAAAAAGCTGAGCATGTCGATAATGCGCATGAAATCCCAAACTGAACTTTTAGTTCGAACAATAATCCCAGGACTGCTAATCAGCTTGAGAACCGGTAACCAACTGATTGCATTGTAGCCGAGAACACAGAACTGTTACTAAAAATTCAGGATTTTACTAACCGCGAACACTGCTTTTGTCACTGCGCATGCGACTATTCCCAGAACCGGTTCAGAATCGAACCCGCGAACATCTTCCCACTCGAAAAAATGTCGAATACAAATTTTCGAAAGTGACATTCGAGAAGACCGATTTACGATGAGCATGATTTTTATACGACATTCCATTGATCTCGAACGCGAGATAATGTATTCCTGGTTCGAGAATAGACCTGTCCTATTTTTATACGTAGGGTGTTCGAAAAGTTTTGAGATATACGTACATTTATTTGACTTTTTCAAAATAATTTCCACCACATTGAATACACTTTTCCATTCTAACAAACCAATAACTGAAAATAGCTTTCCACTTTTTATTTGAAATTTTAGCGCATATTTTATCCCAGGACTCAGTAGCGCGTCTTCTGTTTTAAACTTTTGTCCTTTGAGTTGGCTCTTGACAAAAGGAAACAACATAAAGTCACACGGCGCCAAGTCGGGGCTATAAGGCGGAAGTTCCCAAAGTCTCAAGCCTGCATCTGTCAAAAATTGACTGGTAAGTTCAGCTCGATAAGGTGGGGCATTGTCATGATGAAGGTACCACCTAGCGAGTTGCGAGTTTGGGCGAATCACTCTTAACTTTTCTATAAGTTTTGAAAGGCATACTGTAGTGTACCAGAGAGCATTTACGGTCTTCTGTTCTCGGAGCATAACACGTTCAATTATTCCTCTTGAACCAAAGAAATCAACTATCACTATTTTTTACAGATTTTGATTTGCGAACTTCGGTCGGAGTTTCTTCACCTGCGAGAACCCATATCTTATTCTGTTGTTTAGTTGGGACGTCATAATAATAAAAATAAGTTTCATCTCCCGTGACGATCAACACTATGTCTTTAGATTTATCCTCCTGGAATTTGGACATCATTTTTTTACACCAATTCACTCTTTGTGTCTGCTTCTCGGGAGTTAAATTGTGTGGAACCCAAAGAGTACAATTTTTTCTAAAACCCAAATGCTCATGTATGATCGTGTGTAATGTTGCTTAACTAATGTTCAATGTCTCTTCTAACTGTCGATAGGTAATTCGTCGGTTTGTTTCTATAGCATTTTGGACGGCAGATATGTTTTCTGGGGTAATTACTTCACACGGTCGACCTGAGCGTGAGGCGTCTTTAAGCGAAAACGAGCCCCGCTGAAATTGTTTGTACCATCTCTATATGGTCGCACGAGATGGACAGTCATCACCAAGTATAAGCTTCACTTCTTCTAAACACTGTTCTTGAGATAACCCACGTGAAAAGTTGTATTTCAAAATTGCATGGCACTCGAATGTCGTCCACGACGCGATTACGCTAAAATTGCTGGACACGAACTGGCGCAAAACTGATAGTTTACTAATAACTATGTAGAACTACGATATGTCATGACATGTACAAACAAAAACATCAATGTTACTTTCCTGCACCGTTTAGTTACAAAGTATCTTAAAACTTACTGAACACCCTACGTAAGTCTTATACTCTCTAGGAGTTATGGTTTGTCTAATAAATTTGTTGACACCCGTATATACAGAATGTCCTAGAAGTACGAAAAGGAGTAAATCTTAAAAACAAAGAATCATGGATCAATCATCAATATAAAAAAATCAACGGGTCACTACAAGATAATTTTTTACATATTTTTAGGGAAACTACTTACAAAAAATAAATGGATATCCGAAGTCTCCACAAACGTTTTGCAATGATGCTTGATGTGCTCTAAACATGGCGGCACCAGCCATTCGGTGCACTCGACCAAAATTTCGATCTGTTCGGGCAAAAGTAGTTTTTCAAGAGTCGCCATGTACGAATCCATCAGCGGCTTCCAACCCAAGAGCATTGGTTCCATGTAAATCATTCCACATCTTGAGACTGTCGCCGGTGAGGCCTGCTCCAAGTCAGCCGGTTCAAATATTAGGTTCATTTGATTTGACATCTAAAAACAAAATAAAAGGCATTTTTTGAGATGGTCATATAGCTTAAAAAAACTTTTCATAACACTTTCTATCTTAAAAGTTAAGGGGATGCCGTAGCACGTTAAATGAGCTAAAACGCGATTCGCTGCCGTTTTTAAATATTTGTTTGGGAAAAAGTTGTGTATAGAAAAGTATCTTAAAATGATCCAAAGATTATCGGAAAGTTGGTTATTTTTACGGTTTTGTAATTTTGGTAAATTTAATTTGTTAATCATTACCATTACCAAAAATGAATTAACTCTCCGATAATCTTTGAATCATTTTAAGAAACTTTTCTATGTACAACTTTTTCTCAAAACAAATATTTAAAAAACGGCAGAGAATCGCGTTTTAGCTCATTTAACGTGCTACGGCATCCCTTACGACATTTAGGACAAGGTTTATTTAAACTTTTGTTCCTTAAATTACCTAACTTTTCACACTTTTAAAAATTAGTACCTTATTCTAAAGCACCTTGTATAGCCTAAACCTGGCCATACATGAAACGAATTTCTCAGATCCCGATATCTCAAAAACTACAGAGTGGTTTAAAAAAGAAATATTGTTTTAAATGTCTGCAAAATACGTCAGGTGCCGCCCTCGAAATTTGACAATAAAAATTAAAACAGATTTTAATTTTCACTCCCCAAAACCCCTTAACCCAAATATTCTGACAATACATCAATTACAAATAAAATTTTGTATTAAAATCTTAAATCAGATTAAGCTTTTGACACTCTTTATCTTTAAAATTATTTTTAGACTAAGATCGTTATACAGGGTGACCCACCATATTCGACACGGCATGTAGCTGGATAACCATAAGGTTTTTAAAAAAGGAAATACTGAGACCACAGTACAAAATTATTTTAGTCTATACAGGGTGTCTCAAAAAAGTGTGACGTATCAAAGATATATTTTTTTAAATGGAACACCCTATATTTTATGACGGTTTTAGATTCTACTTTAAAAAATAACTTAAGTTTATTTATAGTACTAAGTGTCTAACTTTATTCGTTTTTGTGATTTTTGATTTTTTGAAAAATGCAGAGGTAAAATTAAATATATTTTACTTTAACACTTTTAACACTTTAAACTTTAAAATGTGTAACAAGATTGGAAAAAATCTGCCATATCATACGTAGGTCAAATCAAGATCAAATATTGTACAGGGTAATCAAAAAACAATTTCAATTTTTCAGAAAATCAAATAGCCATATCTCTCTTATTTCAAATGAAACACCCTGTATTTTTTTACGTCACATGATGACAAATAAAATACTCTTTCAAATGGTGATAGGTTGCCTTATACCTATCTTTTGTGCTTTTTAGTAAAATCTGTTTTTACAAATTTTTAGTCCAAATGTTTATTTAAATTAAAGTTGGCTGTGATATAGCAGCCATTAATATTTTTCTTAAGAAAATAACAACGACCATTCATTGATTACTAGTGTTTTAGTCAGTTTAAAAGAAATTTCAATGATTTTAAATAAAAACCCTTCTTCTACAACAACAAGATGATATAATACTGGTGGGATGTGAAAAAAATGGTTTACTTTAGTCTACAGTTAATCCTAAAAAATATTTCAGGAGAAACCATCTGATAACCTTAATAATTGCTTTAAAAAATTTGACACAGTGATTATGGATAATGGAGGAAACGAGTTATAGGTCACAGAATGTCGTCATAACTGACCAGAGGCGTTATTAGGAATGTTTAAAAACACAAGTTTTATCATTACCACATTCAGCTGAAATAAGTGTTATTGGAAGTAGCATTATAAGCAACTAATGAATTTTTTTCTGTAAATTTTAAACATAGTGGCAGATAATACAAAATCTTTTAATTTTGTGCTTTTTTCCAACAAATTTACATTTTGCAGTAACGGCTTAGTAAATAGGCATAGCTATATCACAGCCAACTTACATTTAAATAGACATTTGGAATAAAAATATGTTCAAACGGAATTTACTTAAAAAGTATAAAAGATAGGTATAGGCAACCTATACACCATTTGAAAAAGCATTTGGTTTGTATTGCAAATAAGAGAGATATTGCAATTTGACTTTCTAAAAAAGTGAAATTATTTTTTGATGACCCTGTATAATCTATGATCTCGATATGACCTACGTATGATAAGGCAGACTTTTCCTAATCTTGTAACAAATTTTAAAGTTTAAGGAGTTTATATGGTTAATATAAAATTAATTTAATTGCAAACCTGCATTTTGAAAAAAAGTCAAATATCACGAAAACGAATAAAATTAGACACTATTTTTTTATGTAGAATCTAAAACCGTCATAAAATATAGGGTGTTCCATTTAAAAAAATATAACTTTGATACGCCACACTTTTTGAGACATCCTGTATAGAGTAAAATAATTTTATACTGAGGCCTTATCCGACCTGTATATGTTTCGATATTTACTTTTTTAAAAACCCCATGTTTATCCAGCTACAGACCGTGTCGAATATGGTGGGCCACCCTGTATTTTAACCTCGGGAATGTGTGGCAGCATTTTTTTGGCACCTTGTAAAGCACCCTGTATAATTCTTCATATTTTATGTTTTTTTATGGTCAACCACTAGTGTACCTGTATGATTTCACCAGACATAAGACACAATTTTTTGTTGTCATCTAGTACTGTATTCATATTTTCTATCCAAACCGCATCTACAGGTCCGTCAAATAAAATCCATTTTCTATCTAAGCTGTAACTATTTGCATATTCCCTAAAATTAAGAATGATGATTTTATTCCTGTATCTTTAGAATTAGAATAATTATTATATTTGTATTTTACACTTTGCATATTGCCTAAATTAGAATTCTTTTGCATGTTCTAACTATTAAAAATATTTCCTAAAATCAGAAAGAATAATTCTACTTGGATCTTGTTACATCCTGTTTATAACAGTCTTGTAAAAATAAAACAACATGTATTTAGGAAAATTAATATTATGTTTTTAAGATAAATAAAATACATTTTTAGTTTTACCAAAGACAATTGTAGTTTCACTATAGACACCCAGAACAATGCTAAATTTTTGGTCATCAACTTGGACGCTCGCATCGTGGAATTTATAAAGCGGGTATCCATTGAGTACACACGTAAACAGTACGTATAATTTGTCGCTTCATAAATTCAGCCAAGCCAGCGTCCAAACTGATAACCAAAAATTTAGCATTGTTCTGGGAGTCTATAGTGAAACTACAATTGTCCTTTGGTATTACCTAAAAGTATTAGCTAGTACTCCATCAGACCACTCATGCGATGCTGGATCGAATTGACCATACAGCTGACCCATACTGATGGCTTTCGGATTGATAATCCGAAATATTACGCAGTGCTCCACTAATTTAGCTTCTTGTTTATATGAAAGACGTCCCAGACCTTCAGCTAGACACTAAAAAAAATACAGACACCATACTTTAATTTTTTCATATGCTGCTTCTTATATCAGTCTTGACTTCATTGGGATCAGTCTAGATCAGTGGCGGCTATTCAGGTGTATTAAGTGAAGTGCCACTTCACCAAAAATAAATAATAAAACATAAAATAACATATAACTATTATTCAATTCATTTTTCTCATTTCTATTCCTTATTTGTAAAATTCGCCATGAAAAATCTAGCATATAAATTAACCGCTGGCGCGAGTCGCTTTCCTCCTCTTTCGGCAACGCGACAAGTGTATTGCAAATATAAAACGGACCGAATTATACACCTCATGGGGGTTTTGTTTACGCTTTGAAGCTCCGATGCCATTACAACGCTATACTTGCCGGTAGCCAGAATCGCGGGTGGAAGTATCAGGTGTATTGCTTGGTAAATCGCTAGCCTTAAAAAGATAGTATAGGTTTTGGTCGTTTCGTTGGTTTTCACGTATTATTTCGATTGTTTCCGTTTGAGTATCATTAGCGACAGTGATTTTTCACAGAAGAAATTAAAGGACAGTACAGAGCACTTCTCTATGAAATATAAGATCATATTATGATGAAAATGGAAGTAAGATTCGAAGATTGTTACATTTCTTTGTCTTGCTGATACTGCAAAGTTTGGCCAGTATAACCAAACTTTTCGCACTGATTCTTTTCAAAAGTTATTGGAGATATATGCCGAATCATTTCCAAAAAATTAGCGGCTCCAAAATAAACTTGACCTAATATTTGCTGATGAAAGTTATAGAAATATTTCATTGCAGCAGTTAGTGAAATAAGTTGGCGCAAATAAAGACATTTTTACCGAAGCGTATAAAAGTTTATCGCTAATTTTAACGATATCGTCGACAAGCGTGTCAGTGGAACCGAGTTTTTCTTGTCTTTAGCGTTTAAAAACTTTCTTAAGAAACACTATATCCAAAGATAGACTTTTATCTTTGTCCAATATTTCAATTCAAAAGGAGCTTCTACAGGAACTGATAAAAACTTAACCATTTTATGAATATATAATTGATAAATTTGCTGCATTAAAAGATAGAAGGATTGATTTTCTGTATAACATTTAGGTAAGTTAAGATATTCAGACTTTTTACTTAGACTTTTGATAGTTGAGTATTTTCAATTTTGCTAAAATGGCGAATGCGCTTTTTTTCCTTCCTGCACTACACCTGTTTTTAGACCCGCGAGCCGCCACTGGTCTGGATACCGCCTTTACGTACACATCGTATGGAACCTTTTTAGAATCGCATATATTATGCATTTATGCTTGATTTAAATGCAACAAGATTACAATATAATTTAAAATTTAAAAAAATATACTGACTGAATAGGCAATATTAAACACACCACGAGCCGTCAGGGGAGAGGTTTAGTTGTAAATGTCATTCACTAAATAACCAAGCAACAAACTTTTATACAATCAAAATATTTTGCCGCCAAATTTTTATTTTATACATGAATATACGGAAAAAACACATATTTATTAATTGTTTTTATTTAACGCCCGCAACATAGTTAAAGCCATCGATATTGAATTAGTTTACATTTTTCAAACTCACCGCAGATTATTCCAGATGTATTAGGTTTTGTATTGCAAAAAATTATTTATACAAATATTTTTACGCAGAAACTGCCCGCTTTCCCAAAACAACCAAATACAGATTATTAGGCAAAAATCAATATTAGCCGATCTTTTATTTTACACATATCTGAAAAAAGATGGAAGACTATACGAGCGTAAGGCTACCGTAAATGATGTTGTTTTGCCCCTTCTGTGTGGCCGAAATACTGGGTTAGACTCTGGTTTGTTTGAGACATAATTCCCATTGTGAGAAAATTCGTATTTTTAAGTATTTCTTTTAGTTGTAACTTAGTTAAGTGCTTGACTACTTGCTTTTTACTCGATTGTAGAATAAAGTTGTAACTCTTGTATTATATTTCTTTTTATTAGTAGAATTTTTAAGGGTTTGAATATTTATTTTTTAAAGGAAATAAAAATATTTGAAGTCTGCTTCTGTTTTTGCCGACTTTAATTGATTTACCGACGAGTTATCGATAGCGCATACTATACCTGATATGCACACGTTTTCCCACCCATAGGCCTTCCTACTATCATCAATCCATGTCGTACCAATATCATTTCATAGATTTGCATGCATTTTTCCACAAACCACGGTGTCGGTTGCAGATTTTTATTTTTATATCTTCTATTAGACATTCGATCAATTCTGATCTTTCAAACGCTGGAACGTCCACATTTGGGAACAAATCCTGATAAATACCAATAAATAATGGTACATCCTAAAATAATTATTTATCAATCAATACCACAGCCCCTATAAAACGACTAGGATATCTATTTATCTAACCCTATAACATAAAACACCAGATCGTACATGCCCTAATATTTAGTTACTTTATTTTTTTACTAGTGACAACATTGTCACGAGGATATTTTCCAATATGGCCGACTATTTAATTTGTTTATGCGAGTTTGTGCTTTATTGACAATAAAATACTTGAGTATTAAACAATGACGCGGTGTTTATGTGCTTATTTACTTTAACAATGACGATGTTCACCAACGTCTTGCAAAATAAAAGACACTAAATATTATTTCATACATAAACTGTCAATTTTAGAAACAATGGTAACTCTAGTTACGTTATAAAGGCTATAATCAAAATACAGGGTGTCTTTAAAGGCGCTATTCTTAAGTTATTCAAAATTTACAAAGTGGCTGAGAAAAAGTGATGTTGTTTTTACTTAGTGCAGGATTCCGCAGGTGTGCGCTTCCTAGTGTTTACTCCTCACCTCTTAAAACCCCTACACCCAATTATTGTAAGAATTCACTCACTAATAACAAAATTATTTATAAACACTAAAAACATTTTTAACCCCTGTATCGGCGAAATCATCAACTTTTGTACTAAGGTAAATTGGGTTAGATCGCTTCATTTTAGGCTCAGTAGATTTTTTAAACACCTTGTAGAATATCCTCAACATAAGTTACAAAATTTATTGCCTCATTACTATACTAAACGTACTTGAGGCTAAAAAATTTCGGCAGATTAACATCAACAATAGCTCTTAGAACTAACTTAGCTTCTTCTTCTTTTGGGTACGCTCTTCTAAGGGCCCCAGCAGCCAGGAGTACTGATTTTACCGCTCTCATACCATAGTCAGTAATGATTTTGAGAAGACAGTTGTCTCTGAGCATAATTTGTATGTGTGGACTATTTTTTCTGCAAGACTAAAATGTTAAACATTGCTGTGATTAAGCTTCACTATAAGGTTTGTTCCTGCAGAAAGTTGGAAACATGTTTGCAACAATCGTAAAAGTAGAAATTATTACAAACATTAGTTAGAAATGTTGGCAACAATTTCTGCTGGAACAAAAAATAAACAAGGCGTGCATACTGTTTATACATCAATACAAGAAATGTTATGTTAAAAATGTCAGTTATGTTTGAAGAAAGTTTGCAAACTTTCCAAACAGTTCCCAACATGTTTCAACATCCTTAAAATACTGCTGGAACAACAAACAATTGTATAATGTTATAAACATGGCACTGCTGGAACGATAAATTTGACGTACGCAGTAATCCAAACGGTTGCAAACATTTCTGACAGCCTGCTGGAACAAACCTATACTCTTTAATTTTTGGGTACATCTAGCCAAAGTCCTATTTTTAGTAAATCTGGAAATAAATTTTACCTTTGGGCTTGCACAAAACCATATGAATACAATGAAATAGCACCAATCATAGCATAATCAGGTACCATCATGGCCACAGTTCTAAAACAACACTTTTAGATTGTCTGGCAGTTCCTGTCTTCCAGCATACCTATATAGGTCAGTCAATGAAAAATTATTAAAATATTTACCACGTTTCTTTTATAAACTTGTAAGGTGCCGAGAAATGCAATAGCTGCATAATACGGCATTTGAATTGGGCTATTATATATTTTTTTCACCCTTTCGGGGTCATCCCACCCAGGTCCGGCGACCGCCCCCTAGGTGGTGTGCACTGCAGCCTGAAGGCTTATTGTACCTTGACCCCTACTCCTTCCCTCATTCACACACCCATTCATTCCATAACTTAGATGGTTGTTGCTCGGTCCGCATCCCCTCGGATGCAGACAACACCGTGTGCCGCCGCCCGGAACACCGCGGGCTATATTATATGCTCACATACTTAAGGATCTTTTTTTTTTAAAATATTACGTAATTACCCAGGATTCATTGTAATAAATACGGTACAAGTTGGATCTAGAGTAATTTCGGTCCCTTCAAAAACAAACTTCTTTAACTTTGCAGCTACGGCCATTTGGATACTTAATATTTGTTGAGCCACTACGGACAATACTTCAAGCTCAATTCGGTTGAATTCGTCGAAGCAAGCCCAAGCTCCAGCTTGAGCTAGCCCCTAAAAGTTGAAAAAAAATCCTAATAAATCTATCAAAATGTACAGTGACGGAAATAAAATTTCGTACACTTAAGTCAATTTTCAATATTTTGGTAAACTTGGCTTTTTACCTTTTTCTCACCTTAATTAATATTCAATAAAATACATGACTTCAAAATAAATATATAGTTTATTTTATTCAAATATTAAAGAAAAAACACTGGCTTAATATTTCAAAGCGGCACCATTTTTTTCACTAATAAGTTTAAACGTGTGGGCATTGATGCAATCAGCATTTGTGCATGGTGAACATTGTAATTATTCCAGGTTTCTTCAATTTTATTCCACAAATCATCACTGTTTTGTGGATGGAAATCATTGTTCTTGTTAATTTCCGTTACGATATATCCCCAAACGTTTTCGATTGGATTGATATCAGGGCTTCTTGAGGGCCAAGGTAACAATGAAATATTATTTTCCAGTAGCCAGTTCGAAACTCTCCTTGTTGTATAGACGGGGCAGTTGTAATGCTGGTATATAAAATTTTCTTGTTCAAATATATTGTTTACCGATGGCAACATAACATTTTGGAGTATGTGTATATAAGCTTGCCTATAAAATCTTTCTCGAATACGGTGGCATATGCCTAGCCATCTGAAAGACATATACCCCCATACATTAACAGAAAATCTTTCACTTGTTTTAAAATGTTGGGTATATCTTTCTTTGTACCGTGTATTTTGCGGCCTATACACTCTAATCTGCCCGCTATAATAAGATTGAAAAATCTTCTCATCGGTAAATACTATACCCTTTCCCAAAAATCCATACCTTGCGGTAAATATTCCACTGCAAACCCCATTCTTTTGCTCTTTATTCATATTGGTGGCTTTTAGCAGCTACACTGCTTCTCAATTTCGAATTTTTCTAATACGATTTCTTGCGTTCTTACTGTCCCAGAAAAATTACTTTGGTTGTGTGCTTCTACAGCTGTCTGAAATGGATTGTTTCGCAAAAAATCTATCAGATCATTATCTTGATTTTCGTTTTAAATTTTTCTTCTACCACTACCAGCTCTTTCTCTTCAATGATCCTGTATTTTCCCATTTAGTTCTGAGGCTTTGAATAGTGCTTCTTGGTTTCCCAACTTGCTGAGCTATTCTTTCCAGAGAAACACCTTCTTAGAGTAACTCTCGCCTTCTAGTTCTTTAATTTTCCAAAATTAAAAAAGTATAATAATATAATTTTAAAATGTGTGACTGATAACAATTTGTCAAGTAAGGTATATTTCCATGTGATCCAGGTACGCAAAAGCCAACATCACACTGGGAAAAATTAGGTGTACAAGATTTTAATTCCATCACTGTACATAGTGGCTCCTTTTCGTTGACCTTGCATAGTGTAGAGAAACTAAAGGAGATACTAACCAGAACAAATATGATTGCACAATCTCGACTTTGAAACAAATTCAGTGGTGAAAGTATATCATGGTTAACTTCATTTATTTTGAAGATACAGAAAGTTTTTCAAATTTAGTTTATTTGGCCAGACACTTGTAACTTGTTTGATATTATAGGTAAAAAAATGTAAAAGGAAAAAGTTTTAGGGATTTTCACGTAGAATTTAGTGGTGTATCTACATTATTCTACATTTTTACCATTTTTTATTTTTTATAGTTATTTTCTAAAGTAATAACACAAAGTTGTTTTTTTTTAATGAAACACCCTGAATATTTGATACAGTTACTATCTGCTCTATTAGTTCTAACAGCTGGGCTAATCGACATGGCTTCCACATGTCTTACCTTAAAGAACTTTCCCAATGCCTTATAGTCCAAGCCATCTGAGCAATTAAACACCACGCACTTTTTGGCCACTGCTTTCGCCAAATCCTTACAGGTTTCTGTTTTGCCAGTACCTGCAGGGCCTTCAGGGCTCCACCTAGATTTAGTTTGAGAGCTCCCATAAGTGTCCTTAAACAGAAACAAAAAATAAATATCAAGAGAAATATATAAATCATCTTTCAATAGAAAAATATTTGAAGACTGAAAACTAAGAACAATTTTCTACGGGCTACGTTTGACCTTGTACTATCAATGAAAAATAAACAAATGTTGTCTCCACTTTAAACGCATTGGCATAAATTGCCCATCAAAGTTTTGAAGACTATTTGTTTCACTTCCGGACAGTGCAGACGTGCGTAGAGGACTCCAAAGTTCTTCCCGGAGTGGCGGCTAGAGGTGTCGTACGAACGTTTTTTACCTTCGGGGATCAAGGAAAGATTCACGCTAAATTGACGGCATCTTTCTTCTCGATCTAAGCGCTGTGAGCGAAGATTCCTATAGCTGATAGTATCCTGTTTGGTGGTGAACACGAGGTATTTCTCAAATGGCGGGAAATAGATGGGCGTGCCATGGGAACTGTCAGTAGTGAAAGTGAAGGTTATACGTAACACCAGTAGCAGATCTTGGTTTGACAGCCGACAATTTATGCATTGCATCGATTGTTGAATTATTTGTTTTCTTTTTGGAATTTCTGGGAGCTACGAGCTCGATTATCCAGATTTTCAGCCGACGAAGCACTGGAAAGCATAGTCCGGAAGGGGGAGAGTAGTGGATTGGACCTGAAGGGACCAAAACCAAGAAAAAAATAGAAATAGAATAGAAAAGTTTTGAAGTAGCCCAGGACATGTAAATTAACAGTTAAATATTAATACAGGGGTGGTCGCTGAGGTATATGTGGTGCTTTAAATATAAAAATTTATGACTTTTAAGCAAAAATGATTCTATTTACTTTTTCGATTCCAACGGTTTTGAATTATTTGAGTTTGAACTTGCCAAGACATAAATTCTAAAGTAATGAAATAACATTAGTTGCGATCTAATTTGCATAGGTAATTTAAATTAGCACCTTGAGTTGTAATAATGATTGTCTGTAAACTGAACACCTCGGGCAAATCGAATAGTCCCCATTATGCCCAAACTATTCGTTTGACATGAACCTCGCGGTCAGAGAAACTTTGGCCATCATGTCTCAATAAGCGGCAAACACTTAAGCGAGAGGCCGAGTTGCGCAAGCGTCTTGACGACGGTAAATTGTGTTTTCGATAAATAATTTTCAATATTTCGAGGCAAGTGCTTTGATGATATCTTCTATATTATTTGTTTGTCATCCTTGGGCGTACTATAGTTCTATTGTATGAAAAAGTGGCTTCTTATAATATACTAATTATAAAATCAAAATCAACAGTTTTTGCAAGATTTGGCCTAACCTCAAAAATGGCAGTGTTGGGCAAAGTGAATAGGGCAAAGTGGATATGGTATCCACTTTACCCGGGTTTGAGAATATTTAACTGCAGATTATAAAACTCATATTTTGTTGAAGATGGTGAATAAATACAAAAACAAAACTAATCAAGACCATTAATTTGGGTAAATCTGGAGAGTTAGTGAAGGGTACTGATAAAAAGTATGGGATGGCTGATTCAACTCTATACAGACTAGTCAAGAGTGGTGTCGTTACTCCAAAATTTGGCTGATTCCGTACCATTTTCAGTGAAGATTAAGAGACGAAGCTAAAGGTCAATCTCAAAATCATAGACTTCTATGTATGAAAGAAGCAGAAAAAGCAAAAGTTGAGAAAAATAAAGTAAGAAATATTGCTAAAAAACTAAATGTAGAATCAAAAAACATTCCTAGACTAATTGCTAAAGAAGTAACAACCAAAAAAGTTTTGAAGATAGAATATGTTTTTTGCGGTGAAATATATATTAAAGAAGATAATCCAATTAAAGATTGGATTTGTCGTCGTACATGTCTAAAATGGTGTCATGAACAATGCTCCGCTTTGGAAGGCAATGAAGACTATACCTATCTGTGATAACCGCCATTCTTAATTTTTAAGATATTACCTTTAAACGTGAATTTAAGTTTTTTACTGTATTAAGTTTTGTTTTAAAATATAATTTTTAGATTTGTGTAATTAGAAGATGGTAATTCACTTTACCCGGGCACCATATCCACTTTACCCAGGAGTCTGGGCAAAGTGAATAATATGACACATTTTTGAATTTTATTTTTAGTTACTTATTGTTTTACTTGTGAACTTAATTGAGTACAAAATATGTAGACGCAATTAATAAAGATTGATTTGTAGTATTTATTTTGTTGCTATCTCTTATACCTTTCTTGATAAAGTCTCAAACATCTTAAGGTATTCACTTTACCCGGATATCTATAGAAGAGCGATAGATCTCCCACAGCTCGACGATGGGCAAGAGAAGGAAGTCTTTGAGTAAGTAAAGGATCATTAATAAGACGAACAGCCCTCTTTGAATGGCATCAAGAATGCTGAGGGTTGTAGGGATGCCATTCCTCAGACATGAGAACAATATTCCAGAGAGGGTCGAATTTGGGACACATACAAAGTGTATAAATTGGAAGGGGAAAATACTTTTGGCTCGGAAAAGAAATCCAAGCTTTTTGGACGCCGCGGTGGCTATAGATACAATGTAGCTTATGCCAGTTAAGGTTATTCTCAAATGTGACGCCTACAAGGTTAAATGTGTCCCCGCTCTGCAAAACCTGGCCACTCATAAGCAAAAGGGTGAGTGTTTGATGATTTTTTCGCGACAAGGAACATGATTGTGTTTTGATGCATTAAATTGAACGAGATTTTTGTGTCCCCAATCCAATATCAAATTGAGATCCTCGTGAAAGAGATATCTGCACGCCCTGCGTTTGCTTTCCAAGTCGGGTTGAGAGATTGGTTTGGGAACCTGAAAAGTGAGTGAAGGGTACTATCGTCAGCATAACTATGAATGGGATTGGTTGTGGAAGAAAGAAGGTCGTTGATGTGAAGAAGAAACAAAGTTGGTGCTAGTACTGAACCCCGAGGCACTCCAGCATTAATTTCGTGAAAGCTTGAAGAGTGGCCATCAACAATGACTGATATACGTCGATTAGAAAGATAACTGGAGAGCTAAGAGCAGAGTTTAGTTGGAAGACCGTAGGAGGGAAGTTTATTAAGAAGTGCGTCATGCCAGACCTGGTCGAAAGCTTTAGATATATCAAGAGCAACGATCTGGGACTCACCTAGAAACTCAAGAGACTTGTTCCAGTTGTGTGAAACGAAGGAAAGAAGATCTGCTGTAGATCTCTTTGTGACGAAATCCGTATTGCCTGTCATGTAAAATTTTATGTTTTTCTAAATACCTAAGAATTTGCGTAGTTAATGGATTTCTCCATTACTTTACAAAGCATTGAGAGAAGTGAAATGGGTGCATTTTACTATTTTTTTCATAACTTTTCCCTCATAGATATTTGCAAATAGAATAATTATAACATTTAATATATTAAGCACCCCACGCTTTTATTCTGAAGTGACAAACTCTTTTGTAATGAAAAATTATTTTCTAATTTTTAGTTCGGTTGCATATAAAAGCGTGTTTTTTAGTTTTTTTAAACTATTATTTATTTTTCATTTTTAGTTCGATATATCAATTATGTTTTTAAAAATAAATGCTCCAGTTTATTCACTAAAAAATTCCTTCGCCATTTTGTCAAGAGTAGTATTAGGACACAGAGGATCTGTAAAGGAATTTATTTATCCTGGCGGTCCTAATCAGGATAACGGGATACTGTTTTTAAATTATTGCATTGTCATCGGTCCTTGATACGTGTGCAAAGTTTCAAAGAAATTGAATCGCTGGAAGTTGGTAAAATTAGGCTCAAAGATTCCGTTACATAGATAGATAGATAGATAGATAGATAGATACAACCCAAGCTAATAAAAGCTTGCTGCTTACAGTGCACATCAATTACAATCAGAGCTTCCACTGTAACTTGGGTATTAGGTTTCAACGTTCCCTGAACCATCTTGACACTTTGCTCAATCTGCTCCGTACAAAGTTCTTCTTGCTCAGCTAGATTACCGCTGAAAATGGCACTTGTTACCTCAGTAGTCCATTCGATACAGTCCACACACTGTACTATCTGACCAGGCCAGGCTAGAATCCACGTTGGTCTTTCGACAGTTGGATAATTGTCTATAGCCTTTCGTGTTATGTCTTTGAGAGATTGAATCATTATTGATTCTACTTGGATAAGCCATTTTTCTACCATACCCTAAAACAATTAAATTGATATGGTTTTAACACAAATTATCAGAATACCCAGATGCGAAACTAAGCGTGTTCGTTGAAATCTCTCACCACTATCGTCCCTCCCACTGCGTGGTGGATATACACCCCACGATTTAGTACGTGACCTAATGCTCATCTAGGTGTCAGTTAGTCCCATACTTTTGTTGGTATAGAACGTGAGCATAAGTTAGTTAATTGTGTTTAGTTGTTTGTAAACGTTTATGTTTTTATTATTAAAGTGTTAGGATAGT
>JACEGR010009272.1:0-28199 GCA_014170235.1 Listronotus bonariensis
TGTGACATTATTTAGAAAGTATTCTTACTTTATAAAGGTATATTTTTAAGAACGTAAACAAGTGTTTTTATAGATGTTCTTATCAAGGCATCAACATTCTTTAGACCTATGTACACGATTTGAAGGAAATAAAATTCAGTTAATTTTGCACAGTAAAAACAAGAAGTTTTATTTACATGGCGCTGCGAACATAAAGTTTTTTTTTTTAAAGTGAGAAAATGAGTGAAACTATGTCTATATCGCCCTTAAGTTTAGAAGGAAATGTTGCACAAAATTGGTTATTTTGGAAACAACGATTTATGATTTACCAAAAAGCAGTTGGAAATACAAGTAAAAAAGAGGATGTACAGTGTGCTCAATTACTCCATTTTCTGGGCGAAAAGGCTTTACGAATATACAACACATTTAAATTTGAGGACTCAGAACAAAATAAAATTGAAATTTTGTTACAAAAATTCGAAGACCACTTTATTCCGAAGAAAAATATTGTGTATGAACGGCACAAATTTTTTACAAGAAAGCAGCAAGATGGTGAGAATATTGAGCAATATATTACCTCACTTAAGAATATGGCTTTAAGTTGTGAATTTGGAGAGCTAAAAGATGATCTTATAAAAAGCATTTTAATTTGTGGAGTACAAAGTGATGAAATGCGTCAACGACTTTTAGAAATGGACGAAACTTCTTTAGAGACCGCTGTCAAAATTTGCCGATCCATTGAAGAATCCAGAACAATATCCCACAGAGTAACAGAACAAGCTCAATCACAAGTCGATCAAGTAAATTCAATTAGAAAAGGACACTCTGGGCAAAAGTTTCAACAAAGTAATTTTCAACAAGGTCAAAATTTCCAGAAAACTAACTACTCCAGACCTGGTACCTCAGGAACCACACGATCCAAATTTACAAATACAGTAAAAACACGAAACAAACATGTGGAAAATGTGGAACATTTCATCCACCTAGTAAATGCCCAGCGTTCAGAAAACGGTGTAGTTTTTGTCAAAAAATTGGACATTTTTCAAAAATGTGCTTTTATAATAGGCAGAATCAAGTACATATGGTTACTTATGAAAGTGAGAGTGAAAATGAATCTTCTTCTGATGAGTTAGTTTGTGTTGGTGAAGTGCATTCAGAATATTCTACCAAGCAGTGGTGTGTTGAAATGCAAATTTGTGGCAAAAAAACTAAACTAAAATTGGATACTGGATCAATGGTAAATTTGTTACCTATTTCTATTTTAAAGTATATTAATGTTAATTTAGATATGCTTCATCAATCTAATATATATTTAACAACCTATACTAATAAAAATAAATGTTGTTGGTTCAATTTATTTAAAATGTAAATATAAGAACTTAGAAAATGTTGTTAAATTTCATATAGTCCAAGAAAATTCTTCTGCCATATTGGGTCTAGAAACTTGCATTTTGTTTAATTTGATACAAAGGGTCAATCAGATTGAAGATATTTCTCAAAAAATTATTAATAAAAACAGTGACCTATTCGAAGGCCTAGGTTGTCTTCCAGGCAATTTTCACATTAATATTGATAAATCATGCAAACCAGTAATACATGCACCCCGTAAAGTTCCTTTACCCTTAAAGTCTAAACTAAAAGAAACTCTTAACGACATGGAAAGTAAAAATATAATAAAAAAATTGATGAGCCGACAGAGTGGGTAAATTCCATGGTTGTTGTGCGAAAACAAAATGGCTCTTTACGCATATGTTTAGATCCAAAAGATCTAAATCGTGCCATTAAAAGGGAACACTTTCAATTACCTACTTTTGATGAAATAAGTTCTAATTTATCTGGATCAAAATATTTTTGTGTCTTGGATGCGTATAAAGGTTTTTGGCAAATAAAATTGGATGATGAATCTTCAAAATTATGCGTTTTTAATACTCCTTTTGGTAGATATAGATTTTTGAGACTACCATTCGGTTTAAACTTAGCCAGTGAAGTTTTTCATAAAAAATTTAAGCAAATTTTTAATTTTGATGGGGTTGACATTTTTGTTGATGACATTATATGCTGGGGAAATAGTATGGAACAAGTTAAAGAACGTCTTAATAAAGTGTTTGATGTAGCTAGAAAAAATAATATTAAATTTAATCGAAATAAGTGCCAATTTTTTAAAACCGAAATTACATTTTTAGGTCATACTTTTAATCAAAATGGTATACAACCAGACCAGTCTAAAATAGACGCAATCTTAAATATGCCAAAACCAACAGACAAAAAAGTTTACAAAGATTTTTAGGTATTGTAAATTATTGCTCTAAATTTATTAAAAATGCAGCAGAGTTAACTTCACCCTTACGCGAATTACTTAAGAAATCAATTGCGTGGCACTGGGATCAAACACACGACAACGCAATTAATTTATTAAAACAAACTTTAACTAGAAAACCCGTTTTAAGATATTATAATGTTAATGAGCCTTGTACAATATCAGTAGATTCATCAAAAAGTGCAATGGGAGCTGTTTTATTACAAAATAATATGCCGGTAGCTTATGCGTCAATATCTCTTAATGAAACGGAAAAACGTTACGCACAAATTGAAAAGGAACTTTACGCGGTATTATGGGGCTGTGAACGTTTTTCACATTATATTTTTGGTAAAAAAGTACTTATACAGACTGATCATAAGCCCCTTGTTTCAATATATAAAAAGAATTTAAATGATTGCCCAATGCGTCTTCAACGCATGCTTATTCGCTTACAAAAATTTGATTATGAACTTGTTTACGTTCCTGGAAAGAACTTGCATATTGCGGATGCATTGTCAAGGGCCGTAAGTCCTGTTATTATCCCTAATAGTTCAGATTTTGATAAGAAAATTGAGGCTCAGGTGAGCATGATTCAAAATTATGTTAAAATGTCTGATAAAAGATTTATAGAGTTACAAAAAGAAACAAAAACGATATAACTTTAACAAAAATAATTTCTTATGTAAAAAATGGTTGGCCTAATAAAATAAAAAAAATGGATGCAGTTTTATTTCAGTTTTACAAAGTAAAAAATGAATTATCTTTTCTACATGGCATATTGTACAAAAACCACAGAATAGTTGTACCAGATAAACTTAAAATAGATATTTTAAAACATTTACATTATTCACATCAAGGAATAGAAAGAACTAAGAAACTAGCAAGAGATTCTGTATACTGGCCTAATATGGCAAAAGATATTGAACACTTTGTATCGTGCTGCACAACATGTCAAAAATTTAAAAATCTGTTACTAAAGAGCCCATGTTACCTCATGATATCCCTAATATACCTTGGAACAAACTGGGTGCTGATTTATTTACATTTAATAATAAAAACTACCTCATTGTCGTTGACTATTTTTCAAAGTTTTGTGTTATTTCGGAATATACAGGCGATACTACATCCGAAACAACGATATCAAAATTTAAATCAATTTTTGCACAATATGGAATACCTAACTTTTTAGTAACAGATGGAGGACCTCAATTTAATTCTTTAGTTTTTAAAAATTTGAAAAACCTGGAACTTTGTTCACATTATGAGCAGTCCGCGGTATGCACAATCCAATGGAATGGCAGAAAGAACAATTCAAACTATAAAAATATTATGAAAAAGCAGTAGAAGAGAACAAAGACATATATTTTTCGATATTGCAATATTTAAATACGCCATTTTGTGAACAAGGGTCTCCAGCCCAAATTTTACATTCTAGAAGATTAAGAGATGGCGTTATTGTTAATGAATCATTACTAAAACCAAAAATTATTAATCTTAAAAAAGTAAAAAGAGATTTAAAAAACAAACAGTTTAAGCAAAAAATGTATTACGATAAAGTTTCTAAGCCCTTAACTTCTTTTAAAAAAGGAGAGAAAGTGTTAGTACAGTCACAAAATAAACAATGGTACCCTGCATTTATTAAAAATAAATATCGAAATAGATCTTATATGTTAAAAAAATTAGATGGTAGTACTATTGTTAGAAATAGAAAATTTATAAGTAAATTTGTAACAAATAAAAATAACAAGAATTGTAATTCACATGAAAATTTACAAAACCCCAATAAAAATCTATTGTTACTAGATACGGTAGAATTGTCAAAACACCTAACCGATTTTCTTAGTGATATCTAATAATATATTTTAGTGTATTTTTACTTCTGCTAAACTTTAAAGTAGATAAAAAAAAAATAAATAAATAAACATATACATGTACGTGTTTTATTAAATATTAAAAATCTTAATACGTCATATGCTTAAAGTCATATTAAGATTAAAGATTAGTAGAAGTTCTTAAAATCTCCTTGGTAAATTAATTAGTTTAATATAATTAAGGTTTTCTTTTATTTATCTGTAAAAGGGGAAAGATGTGACATTATTTAGAAAGTATTCTTACTTTATAAAGGTATATTTTTAAGAACGTAAACAAGTGTTTTTTATAGATGTTCTTATCAAGGCATCAACATTCTTTTAGACCTATGTACACGATTTGAAGGAAATAAAATTCAGTTAATTTTGCACAGTAAAAACAAGAAGTTTTATTTACTAAAATTTTTGGTATTGGTATTAAAAGAGCCATATTTTGTGAACTTTATTTATTGTGTTTTGTGTTTTCTGACGTGTCTTTTGGGCAAAGTAATATACGTGTCTTTTTGCGCAGTAATATGCGACCATTTTTACCCTTGAAAATGAGAGGGAACCGAAAGGCGCCGGGTTTTTCTAAGAAAGGAAATTAAAAATTTTAATAAAGAAACGGTCTTTTTGCTACAATTATGTATCAACTTAATTGCACCCTGAAGGCGAACTTGATAAATAAATTTGGATATTTTAGCTATTTTAAACATGTTTTAGATAATCGAAGACTGGAAATTTGTGTCTATGGTCCTCGATCGCTTTTTCCTTTGGGTATTCACAATAGCATGTGTTGGTGGTACCGCCGGAATAATTTGTCAAGCTCCCTCTCTTTATGATACCCGAGTTCCAGTGGACAGAAAGTTAAGTGAAATTCCATTAAGCAAAATCTTCCAGAATCAACTCTCATTGGGTAGAGGAATGCCAGAGCTTTAAATTTTTACATAACAGGGCAATTATTTAATAATAATTTTTAATTACCTGCACCTAATTTTAATCGTAGAACAAACTTGAAGTTAAAGTATCTTGAAGACTCAACCACTTTCAGTGCCCATTTTTAAGATTTACAAGGAATTTATGATTAACACAGTTTGATTATCTTTATTTAATACTTTTTCTTCCGAACAAACAAAAATCTACATATTTCCAGTACGTTTTAATATCAAAATGCAATAGTTCTGTAGGTGAAACGCGTTGCAAGGTAATAGTACTTTTGTTTTAAATAATTAGTAAGTATTTCTAATAAATATCCTAAAACGAAAACTTGGTAAAAGTAACAAAAACATTTTAAACAAATTTAGTTCATGGCAATGTGTTTACTTTTTTTCTTTTGACTTTCTAAAATATATTTTAGGTATTCTTTTAATAAAAACTGACAATCAAATCATGTATAATACATACCAAAGCTTTAATACAAATATGTAAGAAGTAATAAAGCTTTTATTTATTTAAGTGACGTTTTATGTTAATTAATATAAAATCGGAAAAAATATTATTATGTAATAAGATAAGAAGAAGTACTAATCTTGATTTTTTGGTTATCATTAAACATCGAAGTCGTAGGTATGATTTAACAGTTTTACCAAGTTTTCTTTGGCTAGTTTGCAGACATGCTGAAGGACACAGCTTCGTTCTAAGGTCTAGTCACCAACTGGCGAACCGTGGTCCGGATTGGAACATAGATAACCTACATTTAGTTCCGCAGTAGCAAGAAGCATTTTTCGGATTTTTACGACCATGCGCAGCAAACAAATGAATACGTGGATGAACATGCGCACTTAAAAGCCGTGGCAAAATACAAACACAGGCACCCCGTATCCTTCAACCGCGGTCTGACCGTGACGCTCATTAGCTACCGTACTTCGAACAGAAAACCAGGACGCCGTCGACAAATTCTTTCCGATAATGCGGATAGTTTGTTTGGAGCCAGGTGCGTTTACCCACAACTTGCTTGCGCACAAACCGGTTTTTTCGCCCATGAAATGTAACTTTTGTTTCGCGCAGGTTATAACATTGGCAATTCATCGAGATCAG
The DNA here is from genome assembly GCA_014170235.1 of Listronotus bonariensis. Taxonomy (NCBI): domain Eukaryota; kingdom Metazoa; phylum Arthropoda; class Insecta; order Coleoptera; family Curculionidae; genus Listronotus; species Listronotus bonariensis. The sequence goes on from JACEGR010009272.1 coordinate 6,163, forward strand.
TGGATTGCAACCGCCAACCTAGTTTGTGAGAACGTTTTTGAGTACGCAATTTTATTTTTCCGCGTTGTCGCTATAGTCGACTCGTCAACGAAGTGCAAGATCATCGGTTATTGCGGTGTGAGGCAAGTGAAAGCAAGCGGCGGCGAGTGCGAAGAGTGAAGGAGAGTAAGCGCCATTGCCGACCGCTTTTGTCATGGTGTTTTTTCTTTCCGGACCACGACGGTCATGTTATTTTATAAAAAGGACCCTTATTAAAACTAGTTGGTGACCCCAGGCCTAGTGTATACCGCGACGGTCATGTTATTTTATAAAAAGGACCCTTATTAAAACTAGTTGGTGATCCGGGGCCTAGTGTATAAATATTTCTTGTCAGGGAGAACCTCTACTATCTAAATCCTGTGTGCTGAACCGTAGCTGTTCCTTCTTGCATGTCTGGCAATTTATCTAAAAGTATCTTTTAACGATTCAAGCTATAATAAAAATAAAATACATATTTATTATTTGTTATCTATTATATTATTAATTCGGGCACCGGATTCTTTAGTCTTCAAATATTTGACTGTAACAATATGCACAAATGATTAAATTCTCGTAATAGCAGCAAATAACGTTTTAACACTTAAACATTACTTAGTATTTTACTAAAAGTTACATCCTTATTTGTTTAGTTAAGCAAAACTCTTAATAACATCAACTTTAATAAATTTTATATAATTTAGTTAGTCCATACTGCAAATGAAATCCCGCCTAAATATAAAATCCAAAAATATTCACGTTCAAGTAAATATCCTAAAGCTGTCATAAATAACGGCGTCGTTTATTTAAAAAACACGCTTATGTTACTGGTAATGCCTACAATATTTTGTGGTAAACAGCGTTTTTAAACCAGTTTATATACCTTAAATACGGTCCATAATATTTGTTCGTTTTGAGTGGCCAACGGCAGGGCATTTTCGCTTAAGAATATTGCATACGGCTTATTTAAAAAACTAGTTCTTTTATTTTCTCATAAAGATCAAAGACAGCGCTTTTACATTTTCCGCTCTACGCTGGCCGCTTACGCTTAGTATCGTGGCCACGGCCTTACAAAGCGTAAGCGTCGAGCGGAAAGTTTCAAATGTATTTATGTTGCCTGTAATGACTACAATATTTTGTGGTAAATAGCGTCTTTAAACCAGTTTATATACATTAAAAGCGCTCCGCGGATAATATTTATTCGTTTCAAGCGGCCAACGGCAGGACTTTTCGCTCAGGAATATTGCTGCCAGCTGATTTCAGAAAAAAATTCTTTTATTCTCGCATAAAGATCAAAGACAGCGCTCTTACATTTTCCGCTCTACGCTGTACGGTTCTGCTTAGTATCATGGCTGATGCCTAAAGGTGACTTGAATAATTGAAACCGAGTATAAAAATAAACAGGGTCGCCTTAACGTAAAAGAATCATGCGAAGTTACTAAGATTACAATAGAAAATTTTAATGAAAAAAATTACAATGTTCAAATCAAACAAACAACAACAAAATATAAATTGCAACGATCAAAACAGGAGGGTTTGGGTAAAAAATTGAATATAAAACTTGCTCATACTTATAATTATTCTAAAGTGGAATTGACCTAATTTTAAACCCTATACAGAAATTAACACGTAGGCTTTCAACTGTTCTTAAGGGCCACTGCACACTATAGCTCAGGTCACTTTCAGCTTACGGTCTACTTAAGCCCGCGAAAAAATATTCTTACATGCAATTAAATAGGATTGTTCACATTAGGCGCTTCGCTGCCGATACACAGTCTGCTCTCACTCTGACCTCGGTCTTTTTTCTGCTGATCTTTTTAACGAATCATAAGCGAACCGTTTGGTTTTCAGGGAATAAAAGTTACCTTAATATATAGCAATAAAAGCTAAATCGGCATTTGAGATTTTTTCGAATATTTTTAATATAATTTACTATACTATAGTCCTACTTAAACTAGATTGAGCGTAGTTTGATGTATTGTTGTGTGTAAATAATTCTAGGCCGTGAGCAAACGGTGAGCGCACTGTGAATCTGAGCGCTCTTAAGGTAACTGCATATTAGGCGCCAAAGTCTCAATTTGTTCAAGCCGTGGTCAAATACCTTACAACATGCTATTTAAATAGGAAGGAGCGCCTAATGTGAACAGTAGTATTTAAATTGCATGTAAGAATATTTTATCGGACCTTGAGCTGGGCCATAGTGTGCAGTGACCCTAACGATACTTTATTTTAAAACAGTGTACTCCGTATAACATTATTTAAAGAAAACTAATTTTTATTTTGTCATTAAAAAAGTAACTTAAAAGACAAGTTAAATTTTAAAAGGGCCTATTGGCCTTTTTATGGTACTACACGTTTTAATTTATTTGGGATTTTCTAACCCACATTTCTGTGAAGAAAAAGTTGGAAAATCCTTAAGTACATTTTGATACGTTTTTTAAACCTTTAAACAAGGTGTTTTTATAATTCTTAATTGATTAACATTTTTGAATTAAAAAAAACCTTAATAACGTCAATGGCCTGTAAAATGCAACATCAAATCCATTTAAATAATAATAAACAGGGATAAAAAATAGTGCAAAAATAAAGATTCCTATTGAATTATTTTACAATTAATTGCGATTATATGCATGTTACCAGGTACTTAAAAAACTGTTAACTGCAGACTTACCTACTCTTACTTCATGTAGGATCTTGAAAATTCTTTAGAATTTTGTTGTTTTTTTTATAAGAATATATACAGTGTAAGAATATGGTTTTTAACTATATTAGCAGTAGTTAGTGTAAATCATAAATATATAATTTTAGGTTAATTTTTGCAAATAAAATGTTTCTCTACTTAAGGTAGTTTTAAACAAGTTAATTGAAGCTACTGCAGAACGATGGTAAATCAAAATGATTAAAATATGTATTATATGATGGTGACTTAATTTTCAAAAAGGAACATTTACAAAAATTTCATTACTTTTTTATTCTAAATAACTATGCTCAAAGAAGAAGTACGTAATTTTTGGCTTTTTTACTTGTTCTGTATACTTTTGGACTAACTACTGGTACTATAGTCTGGGACCATGCACTAACTTTCATAATTAATAAAATTTTGGGCAAACCATAAAGAAAAAAGTTTTTCTTTTCTTGCACACTTAAGGTCATAGCACACTAGGCGCTCAAATCTCGGTATGCTCACTGCCCGGACAAATATTTTTCATGCATTTCACTGAATTACCATAAAAGACATTTAAATAGCATTTAATGCCGCCGCCAGACATTGGCCCAACTACGACGACCTTTCGCAAACAACCATTATGTGGACGGGTAGTTCGACTGCATTCGCCTTGATTGGCCCAACTTTTAACACACTCATGTCCATAGGAAATACGTCGCTTTCAGCTTTATTTAGCGAGATTTCGTATTTTATTCGGGCATAGTTTCGAGTAAAAGTGTGTATAGGGCCCTAAAAAATCGAAATTTTCCGATCTAAGCCTTATTTTCAACCTGTATATCGTATTTTTTTAGATATTACAAAAAAACCACTGAAGTTTTAAATCAACTGACAGTTCATATATTATTAGCAAATAGTTTGCCAAATGTTTCGACAAATAATTCGGCCACAAGTTCGCCGTGGCGGCAACATGAGATATTTAACCGGACCGTGAGCTAACCGAGACCCGAATTAGCAAATAAGACCTTCTTCACTTTTACTTTTAACTGTGATTTGTCCAGTAAAATTTTGAACTTTATTATGGATGACAAAACAAAAGTTTTTAGAGAAAAAGACTGGCAATAACCCCTACAGCTAAACAATATTTCTATATTGTTTTAAACAAACACTTATATAGACATATAAAATATTTATCATTTATTTACCGATACTTATGCATCTTAATTAGGTAACTTGCACAGTTACTAAAAATCCACCATTTTTTTATCAATTATGCCTAAAAAATTACTATTTTACAGCTCCATAATATTTGTGTAGTTGGTTGACTGAGATTTTTTCTATAATGATTTGTAAAATATACGGCTCACATAGTCCATATTTTGCACAGCTCTTTAAAAACCTTTATATACTTTAAATTAAAAAATAATAAATAAAAGTTAAATAACAACAGCATAAATTTACGAAAAAAAATTTTCTTACGATTTTTAAATAAAAACTATTTGCTTTCGTTTTTTTTTTTTGTTTAAAATTAAAAATACTTCTAAACCTAAGTAACGATAGACTATAGAATTTTTTAAAGTAATTAAATAATTAGAAATTGAACACACACTAATGTTATAATTTCATTTTAGTTTTAAATATTGCGGTCATGAATATTGAAGGTGGATAGTAAAAAACAACGTCTGGGTAAAAACTTCACTTTGTTTTGGCCAGTTTTTAAAAATAAGTCTCGTTACACATGAGACGTACGGACGCCTAACACCCTACGCCCTACCCTTGGTTGAAAGTAATGTGATCTTTCATATGCATGCGCGGCGGCGCGTACGCGTTGTGTTATATTAATTTCATTGTAAAACTTTTCGTCAGGTGTAGGGTCTAGGGCGTTCATTCGTACATCCCATGCGTAACGGGACTAAGACTTTTTGTGGGTGTGTTTTGTGTTGTGTTTTTCCTTCGTTGTTATTGCTAATCAACATATTTTGTCAAACGTCAATATCTCGCCAATGACAACGCTAGACGAATAACAGATAATGCAAACATAAAAAGTCTCATTTATTGGTAGAATATGCCATAATTTTAAGGTAAAATCAAAAAGTAATTAAAATATTCTTAAAAGGCTAATTAATTAGTTATTTGGTATCCACTTTCACTATTCCCATGTGTATGTACCTTGGCAAGAAATTGGGCTAAATACCAAGTTTTAAATAATTTAAGATGTTTTTTGATTAATTTAAAAGCAGTTTATAAATATCTTGAAAAGAAAGTTTTATAAAATTTTGTGATTTTCCGAATTTTTAAACGACAATGTGCCAATTTGTTGTTTTTGCCAAAACTTGATTTTCGGAAATTTAATAAGCTGAATAACATTTTTTAATTTGATTGCTTTTACGTATCGTAAGGTAAACCTTACGTTAAAAAGTTGATCGTATGGTTCACGGAGTTTGTAGGATAAGCCCTACATAAAAAAAAAGCTTTTTAAATTTCGTGGATTGGAAAACCACGTTAAATAATAATTCCAGTAGCTTAAAGTAAAGCAATATCGTAGAACAAAACTACGTAAAAAATATGTCATTTACAAATCGAACCCATCGCCAATTTAATTGAACTTTGCTATACGTGGGTTTTTGGGGCGCTGATCACGCCTCTAAAAGAATTTTTGTAGGACACGTTTTATTTTCGGGATATCCATTATCAAACTTAAATAGCAAACTAACCTAAATTCACCATATTCACCTTTCTTTTTGCTCACAATTCTTAAGTTTTCCGCTAAATTGGTCCTCCGCCATGGTATTCAGTTAAAATGATGTATGTAAAGTAAAGTTTTGCAATTTTATCGAAAAACAAATAGAAAAATGGGTTTTTACGAGAAGAAAATCAAATAATAAATGCCAATTTAGCTTTAAATCAAGAATTGCGTGCAAAAAAAGGTGAATATAGTGAATTTAGTTTAGTTTTTTATTCAAGTTTGATGGTGGATATCTTAAAAACAATAGAAGTTCGACAATTTTTTTCAGATTTGCGATCAGCGCCACAAAAACTTCCGTATACCAAATTTCAATAAAATCGACTATGTGTCCGGTTTGTAAATAATTACTGTTTAATCTTATGGCACTTTCGACATACGTACGTATGTTAGTCTCATAAGTTAAAACTTTCGCAAAATATTTTTGCATGTATCGTGGAATTGGAATCCACGTAAAATAAAAGATATCCAAGGGGGATTGACATTCCTTTTACAAATATGTCAAACGGACATTGACATGTTCGTAATTCAAACTAAGGCGGATTCCTAAGTTTTAAAAAAATCCCGTGGTAACACAAGGCCACGTAAAAATTATCGTAAAGCCAATTATGGATATTATTTTGTTTATTACATTTTCCAGAGAAAAGAATGTTTTGCTTCTTGTTTCAAACTGGCACAATTCGTGAGTAAAACTAAGAAAACCACTAAATTTATTGTTTTTTTGTTGAAGACACTATACGAATTTTAAATATATAAAAAAACATATTTAACTATTTTATCCTAGATTCTAGTTCAACTTCTGCTAAGGTATTAGAAATATAAAGCCAAGGTTGGTATAGTTATCAGAGAGCCGCTATATAAAGTAAATCCATTTGACCTGTTGGATTTACTTGACTTAACCATCATATTCTTCCAGAAAGTTATACTAACCTTAGCTTTACCCACTATTGCTCACAATTAGTATTTATATAACAATAATTTTGTTATTTATTATAATAAAATAGAAGGAGTGCTATTATTTAAATTATAGGAAATTAAAATTATTTACCGAATGTTTATTTATACTTTTGTACTTATTTAAATGTTAAGTTTGACCATTTGTTAAATACTTAAATTAAAGGTGTAAACTACTGATTTAGATAATATATACATCTTTTGTTTAAGAATTGAACTGATTTGTTTAACTAAAAATAATTATATTTAAAAGAAATAGAGAATGTATTTATTAAAAATTGTTTTATCTTTAAGCTATGTTATTAATTAATGTTTACGTTTATATCTATTAGCTACTATTAAAATAATTTATGTAACTATTAGATAATATTTACAATAAAATACGATACGTAAGTTATTGTGTATTTTGGTTTTATTTTTATCTTACCTCATAAGACAAAAAACTATTATTGTTACTTTTTTTTAGTGACACTTTAAAATAAATATCTATTTTTATTTTTTATACTTCTTTTTAAAAAAGCAACGCTCTTACAGATGTTTCAAAGAGAATTTTGAATTTATTTAATATACAAGTCCAAAATTTGACCATCCAACCCAACTTACCTTAGTGCAAAAGTAGCTAATTTAGAAGATATACGGGTTGTCCGGAATGATGTGGGCAATCTCTCAAATTCCTATAGAACACATAAAACGAATATGACAACCTTCTATAAACTTTTTTAAGGCCCCTTTTTACCAACAGGGCCGTATTATCCATTAGGCTGACTAGGCTACAGCCTAGGGCGCCATAAAAAATAGGCGCCACACAGGGGAGTAGTCGGCGGTAGACTGGAGAGAGTGTAGGTTGAGTAGGGATTTTTGGTGACTAATTACTCTGTGAATGGGGTGTTTTGGAATGAAATAGGCAGATAGGCGGAAAAGGAGGAATGACCCTTTTTTTTAACACGCTTTTATTAGCTTGGGTTGTATCTATCTATCTATCTATCTATCTATGTAACGGAATCTTTTAGCCTAATTTTTACCAACTCCCAGCGATTCAATTTCTTTCAAACTTTGCACACGTATCAAGGACCGATGACAATGCAATAATTTAAAAACAGTATCCCGTTATCCTGATTAGGACCGCCAGGATAAATAAATTCCTTTACAGATCCTCGAGGCACTCACACGGGATGGTGGAGGTGCAAGGTTGTACAGTCGATCATGCAGTCATTTATCTGGGCTCGCGAGTGTTTGCTGCTGGACAAGCTTATGTTGCACTTAGTCGTGTGAGATCTTTAGACGGTATGCGGATTGAAGAACTGGACTGCTCTAAGTTAACGGGAAAAACCCCATGCAACAGTGAAGCTTTAAATGAAATGATGAGATTACGAAATAGTTCGTAAAACATTTCAATATCACATGACCGCAGAAAACTAATTGATATATCGAACTAAAAATGAAAAATAAATAATAGTTTAAAAACTCAAAAACACGCTTTTATATGCAACCGAACTAAAAATTAGAAAATAATTTTTCATTACAAAGAGTTTGTCACTTCAGAATAAAAGCGTGTTGTGCTATATTATATTAACATTTAATATATTAAGCACCCCACGCTCTTATTCTGAAGTGACAAACTCTTTGTAATGAAAAATTATTTTCTAATTTTTAGTTCGGTTGCATATAAAAGCGTGTTTTTTAGTTTTTTTAAACTATTATTTTTTATTTTAATAATAGGCGCTACGGAGGAAAGAGCCGTTTTTTTGCTCTTCGAAAATTTTCTTGATGGAAAATAGGCACTCCGGGAGTTTTACCCTAGGGCGCCTCAAACTGTTAATACGGCCCTGTTTACCAAGATATAAATCCTTTAAGGACGACACTGAAAATCGGTTTTTCCTAAATAACTTTTACAGTACTTGATGTAATAAAAGGATTTTTTAATATGACAAATACTACTAAGGACTCCTTTAAATTTTGTCCTAACAGGATTTTTGAATTCATTTGGGCTCCATAGGGCGGACTTACACTTATACAATAGTGCTTATTATTTTTACACCCCGTATAATAAAAAAATTAAAGTTATGTTATTGGATAGCTTAAACCCTTAGCTAAAAATAAGGTGCTTTTCTTTTATATCGATGGAATGTAGCGTTTTTGAGAAATGCAATTTTTGCCTAAATAAATAATCAAGCTTTAATTATAATTATCGCAGATTATGGAACTCTCTACAATGCTGCAATATTAATTTATTTTATCCTAAAAATAAAAAAATATGTTTTCTGCAAAGTTTTCCAATGCTAATTGCAACAGAATTTATCGATTTTTAACATAAGTACCTTTTTTTTAGCTAAGGGTTTAAACTATCTAAAATTACAATTTTTACTAATATACAGTAGGGTGGAACGAAATTTTTTTTTCATAATTCCGTAAAGCCTATATGTGGAAAACTTGCCCTTTACTACCAGTATTTACCACAAAAATCTGGGGTCAATCAAAATAAAACTTGTACTGCCCAAACAGCTTTGAAAATTAGCATTTACCCAATATTAAAAAAAAAAAATATTTTGTTTTACTGTCGCTAATATCCTATCAAATGTTATTACTGAATGTTTACGTAATAGAAGTATTAGAAAACGTTTTCAGAACTAAATAACGACCCAATATAACGACCTTGCAAAAAATACTGCGTGCGTTTTGACTCCAGCTCGGCGCCAACGAGGCAAACCTGTGTCCACGAAATCCTTCGCAACACATCGGTTGAGGTCGTAGAGTCACGAATGGTCCACGGGCTGATTTATATTGACGAATTGTTTTAGTTGCTTTGCAGCATTAGAGCAGTTGGCGTCATTGCGCTCGTATGCAAAAAATGTCTTTTACGCGACGTGATTCATTGTGCCCTGTGTTTGGTTTACCAAAACCATTTGAGAACAATGTGTTGCCGACCTACGCGGATGTTATAAAATATTATTTATATCTTCGACAAGAACTTGTACAACAAAAAAATAAACAAAGACCTAGTTTCGCCGATGATGTGTGTTCCCCTTTAATAAAAGACTTAAAAAACTTGTGGCAGAAAAGTTCCATTTGTGTTGTATCAGACCAACAAATATTACATAAAATTCGAGAATATCACAGTAAATATCGTAATATTATGAAACGATTGAAAAAGGACGGTAAAATTAATAATTCAAAACAAGTTGTTTTGTTTAGAGAAAATGAGAAGAAACTTTTTGATATATCTTTATGCAAATGTAAAGACTTTTAAGCTGTTCTTGCAAAACAAAAGTGCCTGTAATTGAACGTGAATTTCTAGCCGACCAGAGAACCTCGCGAAAATTATCGGTACAGTTGATCAAAAAACTACAAAAGTACTCGAAAAGAGATTGAAGCGTAAAAATAAAACAGAAGAAAGGCGGATTAGTTATAAACAGTACAAAGATTCTGCAGGAGGGAGACCATACCAATCAGTGCAATCGAATCTAGAAGAAGAGAATTCAAGCAGCAATTCATCAAAAGAAAATGCTATTAAAGCAGAAGCTATCGTAAATACTCCTTCAACTTCTCAGATGAGAATAAAACTACCAAGTGTAGCACAGGTATGTGACAGAACGGGTGTTTCAGATCGGGCAGCAGCAATTCTTGTTAGTGCAGCATTAAAAGATATGGGAATAGTTACTTCAGAGGATTCATCGAAAATTGTTGATCGCAGCAAAATTCGAAGAGAAAGGACAAAAGCCCGAGTAGACCTCAAGAGAAAACACAAAGAGGAAGGTTCTAAATTAGTATATGGGATATATTTTGATGGAAGAAAAGATCAGACGTTAGTTCAAACTAGTGAACAAGGAATTTTGTCCAAGAAAACGAAGATTGAGGAGCATATAGTGCTTGTTTCAGAACCAGGATCCAAATACATAGGTCATTTGACCCCTACATCAGGAAGTTCGCAAAGTATAAAGATAAGCATTCTAGAATTTTTGGAACATACTTTTGATGTTTCTAACTTGCAGGCTATAGGATGTGATGGCACAGTAGTAAATACCGGTTCTAAGAATGGAATTATTAGACAGCTTGAGCTTTCGCTGGATTGATCCCTACAATGGTTTGTTTGTCAATTGCATGCAAACGAACTACCTTTAAGACATTTGTTGCAACATTTGGACGGAAAAACAACTGGTCCAAAAGGCTTCCGTGGCGAGATAGGAAAGCAATTAGAAAAATGCGAAACCTTACAACCTACAAATTTTAAAAGAATAGAAAGTACTTTGCCTAAAATCACTGCTGATCAACTTAGCACCGACCAACAATACCTATATGAAATTTGTAATGCCATTTCAAAAGAATGCATCTCTTTCAACTTGTCGAAAAGGAACCCAGGTAAAATGGCTCATTCCAGATGGCTTACGACCGCTAACCGGATTTTACGATTATATGTCTCCACAGTAAAACCATCACAAAATCTAAGTATTCTAACAGAATATGTCATGAAAGTATATGCCACCAGATGGTTTGAAATCAAAATCCAACCATCATGTCGATATGGGAGCCAGCATTTATTTGGTATGATTAAAAAATCAAGATTTTTACCGAAAGATTTAAGAAAAATTGTAGACCCAGTTATTCAAAGGAACGGCTATTTTGGTCATCCTGAAAATATATTATTGACTATGTTGGCTGATAGTCGCAAAACAGTGAGAGAATTAGGACTCAGAAGATTATTGAAATGTAGAAAAACAGCAAACCAACAAGAAATACGGGAATTCAAATTGCCAGCTATAAATTTTGAAGCTGAAGACTACATAGATATGATTGACTGGCAGTCGACAACAATAACAGAACCTCCCCTAACAAAACGTATTTCCAATGAAGATTTGGAAAAAATGATTTCAGATGTTTCAGCGGAAATTGAAATATTAAAATTTCCATGCCACACGCAAGCAGTGGAAAGGTGTATCAAACTAGTAACAGAAACGTCAGTTGCTGTATGTGGAAATACAGCAAGGGATGGATTTATAAGAGCACGAATTGCTTCTAGAGATAGTTTGCCAGTATTTGAGACAAAAAGTCAATACCCTCAAGTTTTTAATGTAAATTAGTCACAAAATTACATAAAAGGGTGGGAGGGCGGTGGAACTCGATATGCAGCTACCTCCACGCGGTGAGTTCTGGGTTATTTGCATCAAAAATGCATTCATTTCAGATTTTGGATGAAAATAAGCGAAGAGCTGCATTACAACAATAAAAAGAAAATACATTTATACGTTTGAAATTTCAAGGTCAAATGGGCAGTAGAAGATAAAAACATTTTGAGCCACTTTTTTTTAGAATACACCATTGTATTAGGCAACTTTTCCACATATAGGCCAATTGATTTAAGAATTTTTGTTTTTTGATGCAGTTTTCACTCCACCCTAATATACAGGGTGTAAAAAAATGCACTATTGTGTGTGGGTAAGTCCGTCCCTGGCACCCTAATAAATGCAAATGTTTTAAGAAGTCCTTAGTTATATCTGTCATGTTAAAAATTATTTTATTGTACCAAGTAATATAAAAGTTATTTAAGAAAATCCGATTTACCCCAGTCATCTTAGTCAAATTAAGGGCCAATCTCGGAATCTCGCGGAATAAGCTGAATATCTGCACGTACCTTTATTTTGGTACAAAAAATACTCTTCTAAAAATCCCCTATGGTATCGTGTAAGAAACTCGAAATATGACAGGTCAAATGTCAAAAAAATTAGTTTTTGAAAATATCTCGTTTCCTTTACTTTTAATTGCATTTATATTAATTATCAAAGTTGTAGGACACAAAATTCTATACAAATTTAATGTAAGTAGAGTGTAAAGCATTTTACTTATAATACCTTAGCACGCAACCAATAGTAATTTTTAGTCTATTATGTATCTTTTTACTTAAGTATTTGCTAAATATCACGATTGATTACATGCTAAGGCATGTACATGCATTAAAGTGCTTTACACACTCTATTGTCGGATCCGTTGGTATGACAAAAAATGCTTGGAATCAAATTTGTAAAGAATTGTGTGTTCTATGACTTTTATAATTAATATAAATGCAATTAAAAGTAAAGGAAACGAGATATTCGCTAATAACTGATTTTTTGACATTTGACCTGTCATATTTCGAGTTCCTTACACGATATCATAGGGGACTTTTAGAAGAGTATTTTTTACCAAAATAAAGGTATGTACAGATATTCAGCTCATTCCGTGAGATTCCGAGATAAACGTATAAGTTAATTGGGCTATATTTCAGCGGCATTCTTAAAGGGCACATATGTATCTTACTAAAAGGGGCTTTTGAAAAAGTGTTTAGGAACTTGTCATGTTATTTTCATGTGTTCTATATAAAACCTAGAGATTGCCAACATATTCCCTGTAGAGTGTCAAAAAAGTGAATCTGCTTTCAATTTTATTGTAAAATCTAGAGGGCGCGCCTGCGGTATCTTTATTTTTGGGACAGCCCACTAAGGCTTAATGACTCAGTACAAAAGTACCGTAAGTGCCGGGTTTTAAAATGGTTTACCCATCTTTCCCACTGTTTCGTCAACGTTGTCTAAGCAGTGAGACATGCAGTTTTACAGCGTCTTTTAGACAGCAAAATAATGCCACCACGGACGTTATTTCTACTATAACTGCTTTCTGAATATCTCCCCAGCGGGTAATCGAACCAGGGCATTTTGCCCGGGGCCAAAAATCAATGACTCTGTTCAGAGTTGGGTAGTATTCGAATACTTGGTATTCTGAATACTATTCAGAATACATTTGTGCGGTATTCGAATACTATTCGAATAGATTTATCTGTTTGGTATTCGGAATTCGACGGAATACTTTTTGGTCAGTATTCGGTATTCTTTATTCTGAATAACGTTTTTGAATATTCTGGTATTCGAATACTGGTATTCGAGTATTAGTATTCGAATACCGGTATTCGAATACTGATATTCAAATACCTATATTCTGGTATTCAAATCCTGTATTTAAATACTGTTTGCTTATTTTATAAATATTACGTTACTTTTTATGCATCTTAAGCGGGGTTAAATTTAATATAAGTCATATATATATCATCATTTGCAAACTAACAGTTTAGGAAGTTAGTTTTACAAATTAAAAAAAATTTAACCTAATTTGTTTTTTAAAACTTGATCTGTTGTTTCTTTTGGTCCTAATAGGTAAGAAATTATTAACAGATATACATTTATTTTTGCAAACCAAAATATCTCTAAATTAATTATTTTAACTTCTTTGGGGTTTTGCTATTAAAAAAAAAGATACTTAGCACAACATATAAAAAGTGACATTGCAAACTATGTTTTCTATGTATTAAACATTTTTACAACTAAGTGTACAGTGTACACTGTCCACATATTATTCTTAAATAAATTTTTGTTTATAACAAATTCACCAAAGCAAATCGACTTAGAGGTTTTTTTTTATTTGTAAAATGAACTTTCTATTTTTTTCACTACAAAAATATATTTTTTTAAAGGTTAGACCTCGGGTTAGACTAATATGTATTTATCTCCATTTTACACAAAATTGATGTGTATAATAAATTTTATTATATCAGTTCATGACTATCTGGTAGATCGTAGATAGTATGTACATGTACCCCCATTCCAAAAGTGAAGTCAGTAGTTTAAAAACTAGAAAAGTTATTTTGGAAAATTTGGGAGGCGTCTTGTATGCTTGAAATGATCAGTTTATAAGCAAACACAAGGTACGCTACTGCATTTTTTATGGAAAAACGTAGAAAAATAAGAATAAGTTGTTTTTCAAGTGAAAGGAGGTTTTTTTGCTCTTCAGTATTTATGAATACCCAATCGTGGTATTCATGAATACCAAGTATTCAAATACTTTTTTATAGGTATTGGAAAATATTCGGTTTTCGAATACTTTTTTATGGTATTGGTACTCGAATACCAAATTTCAGTATTCGACCCAACTCTGACTCTGTTAAACTGGGAAGACAAATTATATTTAGTATGAAAAAATAAAGGTTTTTTGATGAAACAGTAAGTGACTTAAAAACTCTTTATTATTTTTTTAACTAAACAAATTATCCTTTTATGAAAAATAAAAATTAACATCAAAGTTAACCACAAAATAGGCAAAAATTTTCTAAGAGAAAAAATTTCTAATTTTTCGTAATAACCCAATTTCATTGCAAACTTCTGGCTTGGATTCGGTAATTTGATTACACACTAATTTCTTAAAATTGCTTAAGGCTCGTTGTTGGTTATAAAAATCAATTTGAAGACTGTTATTTAGAACTACTGTCGGGACATAGTACAGATTTGGTTCCAAACTCCAAGTTCTGTCACCGTTAGCAGCCAATAATTTATCCCCTTCTTTAGATGCTACGCATGCTAATAATTTACTAAAATCCATGTTGAGATCTTTTGCACACTAAAAAGGTAATTAAACCATAAATTTAAAAAGAATTGTTATCAAGCTTGAAGTACTTCTAAAATACAGGGTGTAACAGCAGCGAGTGGTGGTGCAAGAATTGATGGGTCAGTACCTACACCTTGGTAAAGTTATTGTTCTCAAGTTTTATTAGGACCATTTATTATATGTAATTAATTAACTACTAGTGATAATCTGTTAAAAAATGTCAATACAGTGAAACAGTTAAAAGTCCCCCCATTATCTTTTAAATGGGACGAGATATCGCAGTTATGGCGAACCATTGGCAGGCGAGGTAAAAATTTCGGCCGCGAGCATCTTGTAATGTTTCTTTTTATATGAGAACCCTTTTTTTGAACGGCACGCTATCTTTCGTATTTAAAGTTAGTTAAAAAATATATGAAAAGTGACTTGTAGCATTACGTTTTAATTTGATTCTCTACTCAACGCAACTTTGTTTTTGAAAAGCAGCCCAGCCGTTCCAGACTTAGGACCGTTTGAAATTTGGCATTAATATCGTAGAAACAGTGCGGTTTTAATAGCATTGACCTATAAGTCTGGAACGCAGTGGCGACGTCAGAGGGTCAGGGATGGCCCGCGCCTCGCCTAAAAATGACTGGCCCCTTGGTCTGACTTTTAAGTTTACACATGTGGGACGCAAAACAGCATTACAGTTGTCATAAACACATGAATACTAAATAAAGATTTTTGGAAATGAGGACCCCTTTTTGCCCCCCTAAAAACTCAGGCCTTTCCTTGGTCTCAACGTCCAGTCGATTTTCAAAAACAAAGTTACCTTGAGTACAAAATCGAAGGGCCTTTAAAATAATGTGCTATATGACCCTCGTTTCCATTTGAAAAAAAAGTTACTTGTGCGTCCTTGGCATTAGACCACGTAATCAAAATTCTTTTTATGACAAAAAGTAGTTTACGTGACACCCTTTGCCGAAATTTTACCCAATCTCAATATTCACATCCATTTAAAGGGTGCTCATGAAGTTTTACCTGACCTGACCCTTTTTTTCTGATTTGGTCTCCTGGACAAAAAGCAAAATTATTTCTTTCTATAATTTAATAATTTAGACAGACATACAGGGTGGCCCACCATATTCGACACGGTCTGTAGCTGGATAACCATGGGGTTTTTAAAAAAGTAAATACTGAAACATATACAGGTCGGATAAGGCCACAGTATAAAATTATTTTACTCTATACAGGATGTCTCAAAAAAGTGTGACGTATCAAAGTTATATTTTTTTAAATAGAACACCCTATATTTTATGACGGTTTTAAATTCTATATAAAAAATAACTCAAGTCTGTTTATAGTACTAAGTGTCTAATTTTATTCGTTTTTGTGATATTTGATTTTTTTTCAAAATGCAGGGGTGCAATTAAATTAATTTTATTTTAACCATATAAACTCCTTAAACTTTAAAATTTGTAACAAGATTAGGAAGAGTCTGCCTTATCATACGTATGTCATATCGAGATCATTGATTATACAGGGTGATCAAAAATAATTTCAATTTTTTAGAAAGTCAAATTGCAATATCTCTCTTATTTTAAATGGAACACCCTGTATTTTTTTACACCACATGATGACAAACCAAATGCTCTTTTAAATGGTGTATAGGTTGCCTATACCTATCTTTTATACTTTTAAGTAAATTCCGTTTTAACATATTTTTATTCCAAATGTCTATTTAAATGTAAGTAGGCTGTGATATAGCTATGCCTATTTATTAAGCCGTTATTGCAAAATGTAAATTTGTTGGAAAAAAGCACAAAATTAAAAGATTTTATATTATCTGCCACTACTTTTAAAATTCACGGAAAAAAATTCATTAGTTGCTTATAATGCTACTTCCAATAACACTTATTTCAGCTAAATGTGGTAATGATTAAACTTGTGTTTTTAAACAATCCTAATAACGCCTCTGGTCAGTTATGACGACATTCTGTGACCTATAACTCGTTTCTTTCATTATCCATAATCACTGTGTCAATTTTTTTAAAGCAACTATTAAGGTTATCAGATGGTTTCTCCTGGAATATTTTTCAGGATTAACTTTAGACTAAAGTAAATTATTTGTTTCGCATCCTACCAGTATTATATCAGCTTGTTGTTGTAGAAAAAGGGTTTTTTAAATTTGAAATTTCTTTTAAACTGACTAAAACACTAGTAATCAATAAATGGTCGTTGTAATTTTTTAAGAAAAAAATAATGGCTGCTATGTCACAGCCAACTTTAATTTAAATAAACATTTGGACTAAAAATTTGTTAAAAGTAGATTTTACTAAAAAGCACAAAAGATAGGTATAGGCAACCTACACCATTTGAAAAGAGTATTTTATTTGTCATCATGTGACGTAAAAAAATACAGGGTGTTCCATTTAAAATAAGAGAGATATGGCTATTTGATTTTCTAAAAAATTGAAATTATTTTTTGATCACCCTGTACAATATTTGATCTTGATTTGACCTAGGTATGATATGGCAGAGTTTTTCTAATCTTGTTACACATCTTAAAGTTTAAAGTGTTAAAAGTGTTAAAGTAAAATCAATTTAATTTTACCTCTGCATTTTTCAAAAAATCAAATATCACAAAAACGAATAAGCTTAGACACTTAGTAGTATAAACAAACATAAGTTATTTTTTAAAGTAGAATCTAAAACCGTCATAAAATATAGGGTGTTCCATTTAAAAAATATAACTTTGATACCTCACACTTTTTGAGACACCCTGTATAGACCAAAATAATTTTATACTGTGGTCTTATCCGACCTGTATATGTTCCGGTATTTACTTTTTTAAAAACCCCATGGTTATCTAGCTACAGACCGTGTCGAATATGGTGGACCACACTGTATTTATTTTAAGTTTACATGAGCGCTGTAATTCGCATTAGCCAAATGCGAATTTGAATAAAACCTATGTGTATAGACTCTTAAATCGGTGTCAGTCTTATTGCATTAAAATAGTGCTGTTATTATTACACAGTATAGGTAGGGGGTCATGTCAAGTTCTGGTAAGAAAATCTTTTTTTAATTCCTTAATTAAACCCAAGACTAGGTAATTCACACTTTATAAATCCTCTTAAGAATTATATTCCCATCTTTAGAGTACCAAACAAGAAAAAATAATTATACATTTTTGTCAAGGTGATTAAACCAGAAAAAAAAAAGGTCAGGTTAGGTAAAATTTAATTAGGTGCCTAAACAAAGTTTCCAAAAGAAATAAACAATTTAAAAGTTAAGGGTAAAGAAACAAAATTTGAAAATCATTCTTTATTTTTAAATCGAATCAATCAATGATTTTACCACTAAATTTGTTTCCAAAAATGGAAATCGTAATTGTGCAACCAGATTTGTTCTAGCTCTTTTAGTTTTCGTCAGTAGCGTAGCGTGCTTTGGAGGGGCCCCGTATTAAAATTAATTTGGGATTTTGTTCCTATCCAAAATTAAAAACCAAAAAAAAGACCCCAGTGTATAACACTGTTTTTCTTATAAACAGTTTTTTTCGTTCCTATCAAAAATTTTTAAAAAGAAAAAAAGCTTAACTTTTAACTAACAGTTAGTTAAGGCCCTTGTAGCCCAGGGTCTCGTATTAGTAATACGACTGATACGGTTGACAAGGTAACTACGACCCCTGGTTTTCGTTTTACCCTGCAAAGTCAACCCGCCACCATGGTACAAATTGGAGCTAAACTCCGTACGCTTGTAACTCTAGAACGACTACACTGATTTAAAAAAGTAAAACGGTGGTGTGTACTATGTGTAATCGAAAGCACTTTAAAACGAAATGCTACATGACCCCTTTTTATTTGAATAAAAAGTTGCGAATGTTCCCTTGGCACTAGGCCACATGACCGAAATTATTTTTATACCAAAAATTAGTTTAAGTGACACTCTCTTACCCAAATTTCTACTACTGTATAATTGATAGGTTAAAGTAATTTTATAGAATGTAATAGGTACTCAACAATTTTAAAACTATATTTAACAATGGTGCGGTTATTGACCCACCAATTCCTGTCACCGGCCGCTGCTGGAGTGTAACAACAAAGCGATATAGGCCTCGGCGACGATCACAAGCGGAAGCGTCGAGCAGAAAGTATCAAATTTCTGTACTGTTAGCCAATACTCGCTACAATGTTTTATGGTAAACAGCCGGTTAATTAAAGTAAAATATGTATTCGTTTCGAGCGGCAGCGGCAGAGCCTTTTTGCTCACGTCTATTGCAGCCGCCTAATTTAAAAATACAACCCAGCACACACTATTTGCCGGCAATATACATTTTTCATATTGGCATTGATGGTAAAGCATTGGCAATTGGTGGCAATATTATGCCAACATCTAATACGCATTAAAAAGTTAACCCTAAATAAACACTCAATTGCCAATAAATTTTACATGCAGGCGAATTGCCGGCAAGCATACAAAAATGGCGGCATACCAATCCTGATTAAATAAAGCATGCCTTTTTGTTGCAGGCAAATAAATATTGGATTTTTGAAGGCAAACCTTCAACGCATATTAATATACTTTTCAAACCATATTATTAACATTGGTATTTAACTAACATTCGAGCAATTTTTTTAATCTGTTTTATTTATAATGGCTGCTAAACAACATTATTTTATATTTTTTTACATAATTTAAAGGAAATGGCCTTTTCCTAACATTTTATTGATACAAATCATGCAAATAAAAATTAAGTCAAACAAAATGTTTATTATGTATTTTTGAGAGAATAAAAATAAAATGATGGTAAAATTAGTTAGGTTAATTTCGACGATTTCGACCGAAGATGATAAATTCAATTCCCGCTTAGCCGAAATACAAGATTTGACAATTTGACAGATAAGGCAACCTTGCTTTTGTTTGGCCGCTTTCGTGCAATTGTTTTCTACGTGGTTTTCTAGCTTTTTAGTTTCTTTTTAAAGAAAAGAGTTTTTAGTAGACATAATTAAGTGTATTCATTACCTAATTAGTGTGTGTTGTGTAATTAATTGGTGATGGCTAGTCAAGAAGGCGGGTTATTCAAGTAGACTGTTAGGAGCTGTAAACATTTTGTTTAAAACCTTTTAAATTTGTAGTTACCTAAAAAATTATATGAAATCAGGGAGTTGCCTTATTAAAAGTTTTAAAGACGTGTTAATAAAAAAAAATTATATAATAGTTTTTTTTGACATTTAACTCCTTTAAAATATTTCTCCCTATGTTTTGGATCTGAAAATTGAGTGTAAGTGTCCCTTTAATACTTACTATTTTGAAGTGTTTTCTTTTGATTTACTATCTTTTTTTAATTTCATTACATACTTTTTTTAATTGGTTTATGGTTACGGTATAAAAATTTATATTATGTAATTTTTTTATTGATAAAGTTTTCCTGCCAATTTTCTCATTTTTTTCGATTACAAAATTCTAAATATGTTATTTAACTTTTGGGACATTCAACTTATAAAACTTGCAATACTTAATTAATGATTAATGCCATTAGCCCTAACACGCATTTTTTTGCCTATATCTTATTAATGATGGATGCCATCATCCTAAACGCATTTTTTGGCATAACTTATTAATGATGGATGCCATCATCCTAAACGAATTTTTTCATCATAAATTATTAATGACGGATGCCATCACTTTATCTGCAACACGTGACCTAATAACGGCCAATTGCCCACTTTCGCGTCTTTTTGATACCTTTTTGCCAATGCCTTGTCATTAAAGAGTGTTGGCAATGCCAGTAAATTAAATGTACAACGCCGGCAAAAAATGTTATATGGGAAATTCTTTTATGTTATCATAAAAATCCAATGCAGAGGTCTCACACGTTTCGTTCTCCGCTGGTCGCTAACGCTTAGTATCGTAGCCATACCTTTACTTACAATTTCGATGTGATAAACGTTGGACGGGTTTTGGATTTCATAACACAGTTTACAAAATCAACCTTGGTATCTTGATTATCAATTTGGTTCAAACCGCATGCTTGAAATTTATTTCCTTTGCACTCACTGGCACCATGTTGACAACTAAACCCAAACTTTTTAGTTGTGTCGTTAAAACTATGCTAAAATTAAAATATAAGTTTACAGGGTGTTACAAAACGTAGTTAAAAAAAAATGACAGATTGAACATACTAGCTTAGTAAAATGTACTGCAACTTCTAAGTATATTTCTAAAGCTTTATTTACCACATTTGGCATCCAAAATGTTTTGGACATGTGGAATTGAATAGTAATATTTCCACACACAAAGCTGGACTATCTGGCAACTATACCGCCATTTCTGTTCAATTCTACTTGCATAGAAACCCCCAAATAACTTATTTGGTAAACGTAACTTACCTTAGAAGGTTTTAAAGATATTTAAGCGCTTCTACTTTTTTTAAATCGAAAATATGGTGTGTGAACCTATTAAATTTAGCCTGTCTAATTTATTAAGATAAAAATAAATCCAGAGGAAAAAAATTAAACTTTTTTTTTTGTTTAAAGGTTTGCACGAAATACAAAAGTTTTCTTTTTTCCCTCTACATTCTTACGTGCACACCCTCTTATCCAATTTAAAAATAAAATTGGCATTCTATTAAGAAAAAATGAAGAAAAAAAACCTTGTGGCACAAAATCTGGTACGGTGGCCATATTAAGTAGTGTTTTTTTATTAAAACTTCTTTTCTGAACCCTCTAAATATATTCCTAGTATAGAATCTTCGGATTTTTGGTTCTAATTAAAAATTAAAGCATGTCTTTAGTTTTTCATTTTATTTATTTTTCAAACGTTTCGGCATTATGTCTTCTTCAGTGAATTTATCTTGAAAGTAAATTAGTCCAACTGTGTCAGTTTTATTCATTAAAAAATACAAATATCTACCCTTAACACTAAAACAATACCAAAATTTTAAAACTTAAGACCTGTACGGTAACCTGTAATTTATTATTAATTAATAAGATATATATATATATATATATATATATATATATATATATATATATATATATACAGGTGTGGAAAATCTTTATTCGCCCTTTGCAATTGCCCAAGTGGAATAGAGAGCGCTAACAGTATTACTGAATCACATAAGTTCGACTGAAACAGACGATGCGATGAGAATGCGATAAGAATGCAATGTTGTCTAATGCACAAATTTTTCCCCGTTCTCTTTGCTTATATCCAAACGTACTCCCTATCAGGACACCGGCGCACTATGGGATAGAAATTTAAATTTTTGGCCAAAATTCTTAC
>JACEGR010009273.1:0-28191 GCA_014170235.1 Listronotus bonariensis
GAGAGTGACGTAGAAAGCGGAGGCCTACAAAGTTGTAAAAACGTACTTTTGACATTCTTGTGCGTGGTTATTTTTTTTTAAGAAACTAACCAAAAATAAATAATCCGATAAGATCCGAACGATTTCCAGAAGCCGAAATAATAACAGTATGAAACCGATGAAAGGTATACATTATGTAACATTTTTTTCGTCTTATCTCAGCTTTGCAACCCTTATAGTTTCGCCGACGATAGTACCCTTCACTCCAGCTTTAGGTTCCTAAACCCATCACTAAACCTGATTTGGAAAACAAACGTAGAGCGATGCAAATATCTCTTTCGCAGGATCTTAATTTAATATTGGATTGGGGCGCTAAAAATCTCGTCTATTTTAATGCATCCAAAACACAATCATGTTCCTTGTCGCAAAAAGAGTCATAAAATACTCATCCTCTACTTAAGAGCGGCCAAGTTTTACAGAGCAAAGACACCTTCAATCTTGTGGGCGTCACATTTGAAAGTAACCTTAACTGGTATAAACACATTGTATCATAGCCAAGGCAGCTTCAAAAAAGCTTGGATTTCTCTTTCGAGCCAAAAAGTATTTTTCCGCTTCTAATTTATACACTTTATATGTGTCCCAAATCCGACCTCCCTTGGAATATTGTTCTCATATCTCGGGCATGGCATCCCCCACAACCCTAAGCATTCTTGATTCTATTCAAAGAAGAGCTATTCGTCTCATTAATGTTCCTTCACTTACAGAAAGGCTTCCCTCTTTTGCCCATCGTCGGGCTGTGGGGGATTTATCGCTTTGTTATAGGTACTTCCATGGCTTCTGCTCCGAAGAATTGTCCAGTATAGTTCCTCCACTCACGGTTCATAACAGAGAAACTCGTGGTTCCGCGCGTATGCATCCCTATACGGTCCAACTGGACAGGTCCCGAACTTCTCACTTTGTTCGTTCTTTTATCCCTAGAGTTTCTAGATTGTGGAACCTGCTGCCCGCGAAGGTCTTTCCTTCCCCCAAATCTTCAAGTTTTTAAGTCCCGTGTTAACAAACCCCTCTTACCTCGCTTAAGACACCCACGGTACGTTGGTATTTAGGCTTTTGGCCTTCGTGGTTTGTCCAAAGATAAAAAAAAATAAAAAATAGGTCTCTATAAAGCTCAAGTAAATCCCCTTTTAGCATCATGGGCTTTATGATTTGAACTTAAAATTAGATTAAATTAGCTTTTTGCAAATTTTAAAGTAAAACCTGATTTTACCAAAGTGTTCTTCTTTAGGCCAATATAATATGGTATACAGGGTGTTCCATTTAAGAGGAAAAATGGCATACTTTTTGACTTTCCCATATTTTTTAATAAATTCAAGATAGCCAATCGATGTATTTTAGCTCGGGGAATTTGAAAATCGTATTAAAAAACAATTGCATGAAAAACAAATGAATTACGCCATCAATGTTGCATTTTTGAAATGAAACACCATATTTATATTTATATTTTTGAATTCATTGCTCAATTCTAAGTATTTTTTAAGAAAGGTACTTTATTGTCTATCTTTAACTGTTTTTGGATTAAAGAGTCATATATTCGGCTAATATTATTTAATTATTAAATATATCAATAGACAATAAAGGTACTACAGGTAATTACCTAATACTTTAAAGTCATTAAAATGTTTACCTATTGGATTTTAATATTAGTTTTTTAAATAAATTATTCGTTAGAATAAAAACTACGGATGGTAACGCTATAATATAACAAGTGTGGAGAAAATGCCAGTAAAGCAAAAAGAAGTTAAATTGATAATTTTCAAAGAAATAAAAGAAAGGACTTTAAAGTATTAGGTAAATAGCTGCATAACCTGTATTTTATGTTGAGATATTTAAATAAATAAGTCAAAAAGTGACCTTTTGAGCGTCAATAACTCAAAAACTATAAAAGATAAACATGTAAAACCCTTCATAATAAATACGGTGTTCCTTTAAAAAAAAAATTATGGCGTAATTCTTTTGTTTTTAAGCAATTGTTTTTAATACGATTTTTAAATTCTCCGAGCTAAGATACCTTAATTGGCTATCTTAAATTTATTTAAAAATATGGGAAAAGTAAAAAAATATGCCATTTTTTCTCTTAAATGGAATACCCTGTACATCCCAAGCAGCAAGCTGACGTCTTATTGACGTCTCTTTTAAGTAATTTTTGGTCACATTTGGTCAGCAAAGACGTCATAAGATGACGACAAAATGACGTTAAGTTAATCTCCCTAAGTCACAGACAAAAGACGTCCCGTTATTGACGTCTTTAAGATGACGAAAAATTGACGCATATACTTTACATAACGATATTTTATTTAAAAATTGAAATAGGAAAAAACTCCTTACTGCTTGCAATTTCCTTGCACTGCAAGGTCGCATCTCTCGGGACACTGTCCATCCTGGATATGGAGATTTTTTCACTAGCCGAAGATATTTCTCCAAAGCTAATTGAGATCACCAACGGCAGATCGGTCTCGAACTATTTTGGTCTCATTGGCATAGACAAGATTATTATACGGGGTCGGTGTAGGCGATAAAAAGCGAATATGTTGAATAAACGTAGTAGTTCATTGTCCATTATGCCATCTATCGGTAGAGTTTTTTCCTATTTTAATTTTGTAAAATTATTAGTCATATTTTTCTGGCATATGATATTTCGGTTGGATTTTGACACGAATTATATAATGTCACAAAATTTTTCTGGCGGGTTTTTTGAACATGACGTGATTAGATTTTTATAAGCTAGTATGACGAAAAAATGACGTCAAAAAGACGTCACTTCAACGACGTCAAAAACACATCATTAAAATGACGTCATAATTTTGGTCTAATGACGTCCTATGACCAAAAATGACCAAAAATGACTTAAAAATGACGTTATAATGACGTCAGTTTGCTGCTTGGGATTTAGATTGGTACTGGTACATTGGATTTCTTACTTTAGGAATAAAAAAATCCTTTTTCTACTACTGTATAAATAAGAAAACTTTGTGGTCCTAGCAACGCGAATGATAACGAAAGAGAACCTTCGTGTTACCTGGTTGCTAAGCGTTGCTAGCTACGAAAGTAATATTTTCAGCTCCTGAACAAAAAAGTAAGAGTAAAAAAGAAAATATGCTTGTGGGAAATATTAGGATTTATTTATAAAAAGTAACTAATTTATGACAAAATATTTTAAAAAACAAGGTTAGGTATTGACATTAAAAGTAATTGTGCAATTTGAGCAATTAGCAAAAGAAATTGGAGGAATAATACTTGAATTAAAAGTTTTTAAATTTGTTGTTGGGGTATCGTTATCACCTTTAACTACGTTAATATTCATATTTTTCACTGTTACTTCATTAGAGACAATATTGGTAGGAATTTCGTGTAAAATCTTCTTTGAAATTTCCACCTTATTACTATAGGATTCAGCAATATATCCCTCCGCAACAGAAGAAGACTTGCAA
This sequence comes from Listronotus bonariensis, assembly GCA_014170235.1. Lineage (NCBI taxonomy): Eukaryota > Metazoa > Arthropoda > Insecta > Coleoptera > Curculionidae > Listronotus > Listronotus bonariensis. The sequence continues at coordinate 3,468 of JACEGR010009273.1, forward strand.
CCTCCATGCCTTTTTAAGTCCAAAATATCGACATCCGAAGCATTGGCAAGGAACGTAGTTGACGTTCTTCTAAAAGAATGGCCAGTGTATCTACTGATGTCTTCAAGCTTCAAAAACTTCGCAATTTCTTTAGGTACATTTGAAATAGTGTGCTTTTCAATTACTTGATTAACACATTTACCTCTTTCATAACGATACAATAAGCGCTCATCTAGAGCATTCCTTGGTCTCAGCTTAATATATTTCTGTAGAAATCTGACATAAGGAACTGAGCCTTCATCGTTGGTTACTACAAAGTTTCTTTTAACTTTATTTTTAGACTCCACTATTTTTACTATAGCCACGTCATTTCTTATTTCAACATCACTTAGCTTCATTCTGTATATTTCGTCTGTCCGGCATGCCCCAGCCACTCCCATAATGGCTATTGCTTTCATTGCTAAGTAACTTTGATCAGGCGCGTTAAGTAAAAACTTTATGATTTCTTCTTTTTAAAAATGTTTGAGACTTTTTTGCCTCATAACCATCGTTTTTCCTTTTAATAAAAACAACTAGTTTCTTGAACTCCGAAATATCTTGATTTTTGTATACGGAAATTGTTAACTTGAGCATGGAATATACAGACCAGATGGTTGGTGGTGATAAAGACTCGGATTTTTCTTGAAAATATGCCAACATCACATTCTCGTCAATCCGCCCCACATTTATTGTAGCAAGCCGTTCGGAAAACGATTTATATGTTTGATGGTACCTCTCTTTAGATTTGTCTGGCAGAAGTGAGGTACACGCAAGGTCAGCTGCCTTTTGGATGCCATTTTCATATTCATTTAACATTTTAAAATGGGAATGGATTTATACTAAATTAACAATAATTCAATATCTGACAAGTGCTGATGACAGACAATGTCAACAATAAATGTGTTGCTATGGATTAATTTTTAACAGGTAAAATTTCAAAATCTCTGATATTTCTATTAAAACATGATGTTAATGATTATTAAATTATGCGATACATAGAACAGTAGCAGAAAAATATAATACATTACACGATGCGAAAGGCCTTTCAAGTGTTCGGAGGTTTTAAATAGCCTCGGCCATTTAAAAACCACCTCACACCAAAAAGTAAACTTTCGCATCTTGTAATGTAAATAACTATTATACGGCCTTGATTTAACTCGTTTAGAAAAGCCTGACAACAACATTAAAAAAAAACAAATACACTATCCCGTAAGCCTTCCATGTTTTTTCCATAGAAGTTGAGGTAACCAAATAGCGCGCGAAAAAAGGTATTGCCAAGAATGTTGGAAGCTAGATCGAATATAAGAAGAGGACATTATCAAAGAATACTAATTGCTAAATTAAAGAAACCACACAAGTTGAATATAAGAAAGATATAAACAGTTCTTTGGGAGATGTTGGTGAAAAACTAAACAAATGGGCTACGTCGGTCGACTTGAATCTATTATGAATGAATGGAGCTTTTATAGTTTTCGTTTGGTTGTTTTTTCAAAATTATATTACTTTTCTGTGTTTACGTGCAAGTATCTTGTCTATTTTTAAAATCCTAAAGTTAGCATTACAATACAGGCTGTTTTAAAAATTTAGTAGGTACACATATTTTAAGGACATATAGAAAAGGCCATTTTTTTTTTTAAATAACCTGGAGAGCCCAAATTAAGTTGTTTGTTGTATTGGTTTTAAATGGATACCCTGTAATTTTGGTTAACACAAGAATTTCTTTCTATAAACATATACCTTAATAGTCTAAAATCCCAATAGGAGCGACCTGAACCCATCTGTTTACAAGGGTTGCATTAATATTTATGGTCACGGCTATATTTAAATAAAAAAAATAACCCTAACATTTTTGACACGCCCTGTATAATGTTTTTATTTTCCTTCACATGACAGTACTGATATATTACTATTTTTTTCTCCAATTTTTTAAGTAAAACCATTTCATCATTTTTTAATTTTAAATTTCAAAAAATTAAAATGGTAAATTCTGTATTACATACTTAAAAAAACATACTTTATTAAATACCGTAAGAATGTATTAAAAAAAAGAGGTTGCTACTATACAGGGTTTGACAAAAATGTTAGGGTTATATTTTTTAAATTTTAATATACCCTTAACTATAATTAATTAATAATTTTTGGACAACGTGTAGTTACATAGATGGGTCCACATTTATTTTATTCTAAAAGCAATACCGCCAAGTACACAAAAAATGATAAAGAAAACAAACCTTTTTGAAGGCACAAAGCTTTTGACTAGGTCTGGCATGCCGCACTTCTTAATAAACTTCCCTCCTATGGTCTTTCAACTGAACTCTGTACTTGGCTCTCTAGTTATCTATCTGATCGACGTATATCAGTTATTGTGAACGGCCATTCTTCAAGCTTTCACCAAGTAAATGCTGGAGTCTCTCAGGGCTCAGTTCTGGCACCAACATTGTTTCTTCTTCACATCAACGACCTTCTCTCGTCCACAACTAATTCCATTCATAGTTTCGCCGACGATAGTATCCTTCACTCCAGTTTTCAGGTTCCTAAACCCATCACTAAACCTGACTTGGAAAATAAACGCAGAGCGATGCAGATATCTCTTTCGCAGGATCTTAATTTAATATTGGATTGGGGCGCCAAAAATCTCGTCCATTTTAATGCATCCAAAACACAATCATGTTCCTTGTCGCGAAAAGAGTCACCAAATACTCATCCTCTACTTATGAGCGGCCAAGTTTTACAGAGCAAAGACACCTTTAATCTTGTGGGAGTCACATTTGAAAGTAACCTTAACTGGCATAAACACATTGTATCTATAGCCACGGCAGCTTCAAAAAGCTTGGATTTCTCTTTCGAGCCAAAAGTATTTTTCCGCTTCTAATTTATATGTATACTTTATATGTGTCCCAAATCCGACCTCCCTTGGAATGTTGTTCCCATATCTGGGGCATGGCGTCCCCCACAACTCTAAGCATTCTTGATTTTATTCAAAGAAGAGCTATTCGTCTCATTAATGATCCTTCACTTACAAAAAGGCTTCCCTCTCTTGCCCATCGTCGGGCTGTGGGGGATTTATTGCCCTTATACAATGACTCTTATCCTACTATATTTTTTTTTGTTTATCGTTATCTACCCTGGTCTAATACGGTATATTACTAATATTTTCAATTTTGTCACTGCTAAGTAGATCTCTTGTAATGATTTAATAGATATATATATATATATATATATATATATATATATATATATATATATATATATATATATATATATATATATATATATTTATGTATATAATAGAAGATTAAAACAATACAAAAGAAATGCAAAATATAGCCTTAATCACACTACACGTGCGGACGCTTAAGCATAATTACGTTATATTTTAGCATCCTATGGTCAATCTAAAAAGTTTAATAAATATCATTCTTTACTGAAATATATCAATGTATTATGATAGTTTAATGTCTAAAATGTGTCTGATGGAGAGATACCAAATCGTACCGCTACTTTTTTGAACGCAGAATGTCTACAAAAAGAAGAAAGAGGCTTTTGGTGACTTTTTGCACCAACAAGGCCGTTATTGGGGCATATTACCGCACGAGATATATAAATTGTCCACGGATGGAGTTTACAAAAATGAATAAAAATTTATTTTTTTCAAACACAGGTCATTGTTGATCAAAATTTTGCTTGTTTTCAAAAACCTTAAAAACATGATTTGACATGACATGACACTATTTTTATTTTTCGTTTTAAAATGTAAATGTCATTTAGGAAATGTATTTACAATAAAGTTTGTAATCGATTAAAATATTAATAAAACATAATTTTTGGTACCACGTATTCCACACATTTCTATAAAAGAAATACAGTCTTTAATAATGTCTGGATTTAAACCGCTTATGCTTTAAAAAAATAGATTAACAATTTGCTGAAAAATTAAAAATAAAGGTAGTTTACTCTTGGAGAAAAATCATGTTTTTTCGAACCCTGTATATAAAAATTACATTTGCTCTTCGCAAATCATATTTTTCTTTGAGCAAAATGTTTTATTAAGAATAACTTTCTTTATTATACACTATTTTACCTACAGCTACAGGAACATTTTAAATCCATTCCAAAAAAATATAAATTTTTCCATTAAGACTTTTAATGTCTTTTAACAACAAAATGTCAATCGATAAATTTTTAAATACAAACATACAAAGTCGCCTAGTAAAATAGCAAAAACAAATTTGGTTTATGTAATTAATGTTGCTTCTGTCAACTTAGAAGTAAAGTCTAACCTAACATGGATTCAGCAGAAAAAAAGTAAGTGGGAGCTGCTACTTCTTTGGGCTACCACCAATGAAAATTGTTGTAAGGAAAAAAGTTGGTCCTCTCGTCAAAATGAAGCTACTCACGAAAAATTAGACAGCCCCACAAAAAATAAAACTTGGTGGTCCGAGTTCAAGGTCAAATCATCAAAATTCATTGAAACTACACCACAAACGTGGTACCTTTATGTTTTTGGGGTCGCTGGATCCAAATCCGAAAGGGTCAATTTGACTACAAATTTGGACTTAGCGTCCCAAAAACCCCAAGGTATCATGATTTTGGTGTATTTACGATAACTTCTGATGATTTGACCTTGATATGACGTTGATCTTTACCTTATAAGGTCAAGTTGACCACGGATTCGAATTTAGCGACCCTAAAAACATAAATATACCATGATTCTGGTCTACTTTCCATAAAATTTAATGATTTGACCTTGAAATGACCCTGACCATGACTTGATTGGATCAAACTGACCCCGGATTCGGATTCAGCAATTTCAAAAACATCACGATTGTGGTCTTTTTTGATATAATTTAATGATCTGACCTTGAAAAGACCTTGACCCTGACCTGATAGGGTCAAACGAACCCCAGATTCGGATTCAGCGACCCCAAAACCAAAAAGATACCATGGTCTGGTCTCTTGGACCATCATTTTTTTACTTGTTGGGCCGTGATTGACCCTAAAATGACCTTGACCCTGACCTGATGGGGTCAAACCGACCCCAGATTCGGATTCAGCGACCCCAAAACCAAAAAGATACCATGGTCTGGTCTCTTGGACCATCAACTTTTTTACTTGTTTGGCCATGATTGACCCTAAAATGACCTTGACCCTGACCTGATAGGGTCAAACCGACCTCAGATTCGGATTTAGCTCCCCAAAAACTTAAAAATATCGTTGTCTAGTCTTTCGGACCACCAACTTTTTTTTGTGGGGCTGTGTTAGTTTGTTAGTAATAAATGGTAAAAATGGTTCAGGGATGCCTAACTATTAAAAATTATACAAAAAAATTTAAATGGTCATGATAACTAGATTTTGGTAAACGGTTAACGTTGGGATTTTACACGTCAAACGATGCAAAAATGACAATGTCGTTATACAGAGGAACAAAAACTAGAGACTACGGGTTTGAGACTTAAACCCATTTAGAAAACAAAGCGATGGACAGTAGCAATAAAGTCTGGTAACTTTTTGCATTGCAGAATGGGTCGTTTAGGGTCAAACTCACCCAGCGGTTTCATTAAGAGATCTTAAGCGACGTGTATTAAGAGTTATAAGTATTTGAAAAAATGAAACTATGTTATCTAAAACAGAAAACAAAAATAATAATTTTTTCTGTGACAGTTTAGAAAAATTCTATTTTTGATCATTAACAGGATGGTATATTACTAAATTTTAATACACCACAACAAGTGTTAAAAAAATAACTTTATTACACGACCTTTAAAACAAATGCTGTTTTTTAACCGTTAACACGAAGATAAAGTACTTCATTCTAGCACACCATAGGAAGTGTTAAAAAACTAAACGTCACTCTAAATTTAATATGGGGGACTAAGTTTTCTATACTTTACTGCAATATGGATATTAAATAAAAGGGCTTGCTTTAAATATACATAATTACTTATGAGCGGCCAAGTTTTGCAGAGCAAAGACACCTTCAATCTTGTGGGCGTCACACCTGAAAGTAACCTTAACTGGCATAAACACATTGTATCTCTAGCCACGGTAGCTTAAAAAAGCTTGGATTTCTCTTTCGAACCAAAAAGTATTTTTCCCCTTCTAATTTATACACTTTATATGTGTCCCAAATCCGACCTCCCTTGGAATATTGTTCTTATATCTGGGGCATGGCGTCTCCCACAATTCTAAGCATTTCCATTCCATCCATAGAAGAGCTATTCGTCTTATTAATGATCCCTCACTTACAGAAAGGCTTCCCTCTCTTGCCCATCGTCGGGCTATGGGGGATTTATCGCTTTTTATAGGTACTTCCATGGCTTCTGCTCTGAAGAATTGTCCAGAATAGTTCCTTTACTCACGGATCCCACCAGAGAAATTCGTGGTGCCGCTCGTATGCATCTCTATACGGTCCAACTAGACAGGCCCCGAACTTCCTTCTATCTGACAGTTAAATCCATCATACTATAAATATTATTGAGCAAAACTTAAAACCCAATTTTTTGGCAAAAATTTTATGTTATTGATCTCTAGGGACCGGATTATCTGCATTTGCATATTTTAGCCATTTCCAGGAAAAATAGAATATTTCAGTAAAATATGGGTTTGATGCATTATCGATACCTTTTAATACTTTTCGAGCGCAGGGGGTGGCCGAAACAAAAAAATATACACATAATCATTAAGAAAAGCTTTGCTCTTTAAATTTTTTAAAGATAAAATGGTATTTTTGTCACTTAAGGAATTTCCCCCGGTAAAAAATGGTAAAATTTAACACTAAAATTTGAAATGTAAAGATTTTTCTCAAACCTATCATTTATTGTTGCATATTTGCCACTTTTTATGCATGTACTGCCACTTTTTATACATATTCTGCCACTTTCTATGCATATTTGCAATACACGACCCTCGTTTCTCGATTCCATTTACAATTTTCGATCAAAATCGAGGAATATTAGGCCGCGACTTCGATGATTCGTCTCTATTCGATCAAAAATACCCGATTTTAACAAAGCAGCTTTGTTATGTTTGAGTGTTTTTGATCGAATAGAGACAACTCATCGATTTTGATCAAAAATTGTAAATCGAATCGATAATCGAGGGTCGTGTTTCTACCGCTGGTCCCTATCGGTCACATTTAATAAATCATAAAATACAAGGTGTTATAGAGATATTGACCTTAGCCTGAGAACAACTTTTTAGCAAAGTATGCAATTTCGCAGATGTTATTAGTTATTTTCTAATTAACAACAATTTATACTTATAGCATTCTAAAAGACAATAAAATCCTCAAGTTTAGAACAAAAAGTCTTGTTAAAGTATGAATAATGAACAGCCGTCGTCAAAATTTTATGACAGAATATACAGTTGCTTTGCTATCCATATTTAGTTAAAGTCTAAAGGTATCGGCTCTATGAGGAAGTTGTAACGATTATGATTTTAACTAACTTAACTTAATTGGACACAGTATAATTCTGAGATGGACTTTCCCTTGATTTATTTTCTTACTAAAAACCCTAAAAAACAACGGTAAAACGCAGGGACGTTCCTGAGGTAACTTGGGCGCTGGTACAAGAAAATATTGTTCGCCCCGATAACAGAATGTCTTTTGGTAACTTCAATATACAGGGTTAATTTAAAGTTGGTAATTTTCTTTTGCCACTGTATAAAATGCAAGAAAAAAAATGTCCTTTTTTTTAATAAAATTTTGTCCGAAAATACTTTCTTTCCGAGATACAGGGTGTTAAAGTTTTAAGAAAAAATGTTTTTTTATCATAACTTTCCTACCACTCCATATATTTCCAATTTCAAATTTTTTACCCTTCTTTTAACCATTACACTAAAAAAAAGTACCCCACTGTTTTTTCCCAAATAATTATTATTTTTAAAATACCCGTTTACTTAGAAGTTATTTTGGTTTCCTGATGTTTTTGCGTACGACTCTTTAAAAAAATAAAAGCTATTTTGATGCATCACAACATCGCTAAAATCTGATATAGTGTTTTGTATGTAAAATTCGTTTTTTACTAACTTTGTATTAAAATAAGGATAAAATAAATTTTCAAGAACCATTTTTGACTCCACAATGTCTTTTAAAAATCACGTTGATTATGTCTGCGCAAAATTAAATTCGGCGTTTTATGCAATCCTTAACTTAAAAATACACTGGACGAATCGGGATTGTTCTCTGTGTACTATTCACTGGCTTACAGCCATCTTTTAAATAATATTGTGTCCTGGCGAGGTAGTAATGCATCTGAGAGAGTCTTTGTGGCGCAAAAAATACTACTGAGGTTAATTTTAAATCTTAAACCACATGACAGCTGCAAACCTTTATTTATCCAGAAAAGAATCCACACTTTGCCATGTGTGTTTATTTTTAAGTGCGTGACTTATGTAAATTCTAATAACTATTTAGGAGACTCGGAGAGTTAAATCATCACAGCACTAGAAACAGGACTATTATAGATTTTCCTTTACACAGGACCTCCTTTTTCGAAAACTCTCCTTTTTACGTTTGTCTTACTCTCTACAACAAGCTTTCAAGAGATTTTGGAAATATGCATGGTGGTAAATTCAAGAATGCCGTTAGGCAATTTCTTATTGACAAGGCATTTTACTCGGTTGCAGAGTATATGCGACATTAGACTTTGTTACTTTGCTTGCGTTTTGATTTGACAATTTTAATATTTTAGGAAAACTAAAAATAAACTAGCTCATCACCTTTTGTATTATAAATAATAAATACACCAGCAACCAGTTATGTAAGTCACTATGACAATATAACCAAACAAACATATTTGACATTTAATGTCAAACGACTTTCAGAATTTCCTAAACATAATGCTAAAATTTAATAATTTTAAAACCTAAATAATAGTTATTTGTTTAAATTTTTAATTTTATTTAATTTTATCTTGACAACGGTGGCAGACTTGTCACCGAAACGTCGACTTTTAGTGTTTTAGTTACTTATTTTAATTTTTTTTGGACTTTTTGGTTTTTAATTCTGAATTGGCGTGTACCCACATAAATAACATCTATTAAATGAATCCGCCAAACCAATACAGAACATATCTTCAAGAACTTTATTGCCATTAACCCGTTTGTTATCAAAGTCCAAACCTGGCTTTACCTCCATACCTTTCAAATTAACCTTAAGTTAAATCCGAAGATTAATACCTACAGAATTTGAATTTGTTAGAATTATATTGGTATCCACCAATAATTTCTATCTTTTATGGCCATGACAGTAAATTATTGAGTTATAGCCTAACATAGCTTAAGTTATGACCGGGTCTTAATTTTTTTTTGTTGTGATTATATTTGCATAGTTATTGATTTCTGTTTTTAGTTTCTTTTTTCGTGTTTCGCATTTGACCCATAGTAAGTAATATCCGAGAGGTGTCTCAGTAGTTAAAATATTGTACACCTATTCCTGAAAATCCTATTTCTTTAAATTCCCGTAAATTCCTGAAAATTCCCGTAGATTCCTGAAAATTTCCGACGATTTGTACACCTATTCCCGTAGTGAGACACCCCTGGGAAGTCTCACTAGTTAAAATTTTGTACACTTATTCCCGAAAATTATCGAATTCTTGAAAAATTTCTCTAAAAAAAAGAAAAATTTAAAAATCTTATTTCTGTAAATTCCCGTAAATTCCTGAACATTCCCGTAAATTCCTGAAATTTCCCGACGATTTGTACACCTATTCCCGTAGTAAGACACCCCTCGGTAATATCTTAGGGGAATTATACAGGGTGTCCCGTAATTAATTGGACATAGGTTAATGTAGGATACCTGACTTGAAAACAAAGCGTTTGGGTTCAACATCGCTTAGCAAAATGTTATTGGTTTTCGTTCTACAGGGTGTTAAAACTAATATTTTACCAAACATTTAGTGAAATATCTCGGAATCCACTGGACAATTTAAGGTAAAATTTGGTGTACTCTTATTATTTGGGATGACGAACACGAATATGATATCTATTTTTCCATTACCACTAGATGGCGCCACATACAATAATATTGATTGATTTAAATGGTCATAACTTTTTGACCTCCCTGTATGCACATTTGCGAGTGGAAATATTAAAACAGCATACACCATAGGTGGGTCAAATAAATCGACTATTACTTTTATTTTGACTACTGACACTTGAAAATTGGTTCCTAGGCACCTACAGAGAATGCTCGGCCACGATGTTAGTTAATTTTAGTAGGAAGATCAGTCTTTTGCTTAATTTTCTTAGCCCTATAAAAAAATCATATCTCACCGTCGTTAATCATACACTAGAAAAGATTATTGTAGAAAATGCTCTACAGAAAAGGTTTTTGATAAATATTACCATTAAAATGATACTCATCGTCAAAGATTGAAAAACTTCAAGAAAAATTACTTTTTGTTTTGAATTTTGTAGCTTACTGAAAAATAATTATTGACAATAATTGATTTTCTACTATTTATATCGGAAATTAAAGGCTCTGCCAAAAATGTCTTTTATACTTTTAAAGTAAGTTACAAAATTTTAAAACAAAAAGGATATTTTTTTAAAAATTCTTCAACCATTGACCTTTAATTATCTTTTAAAGTATGGAAGACCTTTTTATAGAGTGTTTAATTTCCGATAGACGTACTTAGTAGATGATTGTCAATACCTAATTATTTCTGAGTAAGTTACAAAATTTATAACAAAAATTTTTTTTTCCTTTAATCTTAGACGCTATATATCTTTTTGATGATTAACTTCTTTAAGAAAGTATAGGAAACCTTTTTGTAGAACGTTTAATTTTCTACCAAAAACATTTTTTAGAGCTTTGGTGTTTGATGGTCAGATATGATTTTTTTTATGGGACTATTAGGACCTCATGGTTATCGACCATTCTCTGGAGGTATCTGGGAACCAATTTTTTAGTGTCGAAAATCAAAATAAATATGGCGATATTTTGTTTATGTTTTACCCATCTATCATTGATCGGTAATACCTTAGAAACGGAATATGTTATGGTAGCAATAATACCTGCTATCACACCTAGGGCATTATAAGCGGGCATTATGATAATGCCCGCTTATAATGCCCTAATGCGCTAATATGGAAATTTTATTGCTTATCCAATTTTATTTCTCTCACAATAAAGATCAAGTTTATACAAAAAATAATTTTCCTTTAAGCAATACTAAAAATTAAACTTTATTTCCAAAATAAAAATTACAATTTTGAAATGTCCCGGAAAATGTAGCTGATCCCACTATAGAATGGTCGGTGTTTTTGTGATGGTAGCAGCGGTGGTAGCACTAACGCTATTTGGTATAAAAGAACAGTCCATTAAAGAATTTTCAATAGTCGATACGGAATTAACCTCGGAATTAACTGAATTGGCAATCATTTTGGCTACTTTGTTTTTTGATGAAATACTTTCTTTTATATATCCTTCAGCTACTGAAGAGCTTTTCCATTTCCCATGTTGTTTTAGCGTTTCAAACGAAGCACCTGCCTCAACAAGTAAAGTTGACGATGTGCGACGCAAACAGTGGCCTGTGTAAGCTTCTGCATTATTCAATTTTAAAAATTTTGCGATTAATGTTGGGACGCTTCCTATGGTATTTTTTCCAATGGGTCGATCCTTTCTATAGGTAAGAAAGAATCTTCGCTCCTTTTATTCCAGCTGGTCTTAATTTTGTGTACTTTTTTATTAAATTTAAAGCGCCTAAATCTTCTTCAATAATAGTAAAACTTTTTGAAGTTGAAGTTTTAGTTTCTGGTACCTTTATAACCAAGACTGTTCCTCTATCTTCAATGTCATCAATAGTCATTTTGACCAACTCATCTCGTCTTAAACCTCCAAAAACGCCCATTAACAATATGACTTTGTGTACCAAGTAGATATCATCAGGAGCCTTCTTAATAAATTTTAATATTTGTTCTCCTTCCAAAACTTTAGACTTTTTCGGGACGTATCCTTTCGACTTAACTTTTAAAAAAGATATGAGACGATGGTATTTCGAAATGTCTATATTTTCATAGACCATCAACGTAGACCTTAGGGTGGAATACTTGGTCCAGCCAGAGAGAGTTCGGACTGTGTTTTTCCGATTAAAAATAATAAAGTTTGTATTAAAATAAAATCAATAACTTACCAGTTCCTGAAAATATGCCATTAAAACGGTTTTGGTTATTTGAAGAATTGCGTTCGCATCTTTCCAAATACCAAATATGCCATACTCCCGATCATACTGTTGCCTTGATTTAACTGGCAAAATATTTTCTGTCGCTTTTATGGCCTTTCCTCTTATATTTTGTGTAATTTCTCTTATATTTTGTGTAATTTCTTCCATTTTGAGAAAATCGAGAAATATCAAAGTTAAACTTAACACCAGTCATTATCTACTTACGTATACAGGTACAGGTGCAACTTATTTTTTATATTGCGAATAAATAAGGCCTCTGGCCCGAGGGCTAGATTTCGACCTTCAGGGCATTATAGTCCTAGTAACGCCCTTGATACATAAATAGCTATTTTAAATGTATCTACTGACTGATTTAATCTTTAACGATTTTTAAAAAACCACCATAAATCATTCTATAAAGTAGAAACTCTAATAAATTCTTTAATAACACGGGTGACCTTGTTTTAAAAGCAAGAAACCCCACGGATATGTATGCTCACAAGTCAAGGTATTTTTTATGTCTTGAAAAAATAAGCCCGCCGCTTCGAGTTGACAATAGTTTGGTCTTTTTATTTCTTTATTTTCCTGTGTTGCGGCGTCCTTGTCGAATCGATGGATGGATATAAATAAGAGTGCATAAATAAATATACAGGATGAATACAAAATAAACGATTTAAGAGAGTATCTTACTAGAGTGGATCTCCTAAATATTGAGTTTTTTTTTCAATTTTAATGTACGGTACGGTACGGGTAGTTTAAATAGGATCATAATTTGAATTTTAAAGAATTAGAATAAACACCTTAGCTATAAATTCATCTTGTAATCTAGAATGCTTGAATATGGGTGAATTAAGTTAATCCTCTTGATTCCCAAACTTTTCGCAAAGCTAAAAAAATTTGGGGAGCGAGCTTTTTATATATTCTGGACAAGAATACTTCTTTCAGATATTCTGGCCTGTTAATTCTGTTCATTGGCATAGTCTATGCTCCGAGGTTTCGCTTGATCGATCACAAAACCGGCAGTGGTCATTGTCGGTCTTTCCAATCTTTTTGAGATGATACCTCAGAGAACCGTGACCCGTCCTGAGTTCGTCTTTTGAATCTCTTATAGCTTTTTAGTGTATTTAGGCGATTGGTAGATAAATCTCTTTGCCTGTCTTTGTCCTGAAGCGTTATTTCAGTGAGTCTCTTTTTGCCTCTATTCCCATTCTCTAAGTTCTTCCTTTAGGTGACCTCTCGTTATGCCTCAGAATGGTTTCGGTCCATAAAACGCCGCCAGTGCACCTACTTTGGCTAGTTAGTCGGCAATTTCGTTTCCTTCCACTCCTTCATGTCCTGGCCCCAGATCAGAGTTAGTCTCTTTTTGTAGCCAGTTGGTTAAGGGATTGCCAGCACTCCCAGGCAAGCTTGAAGTCAAAGCAGCATGAAGCTAATGCCTTTAAGGATGCCTGGCTATCCGATAGAATATAGATATTTGCTCCCCGTAAGCCTTTTTTGACGCATTCGGTTGCGCAGATATCGTAAGCGTAGATTTCAGCTTAAAATATGATGGGAGATTTTCTTAGAGGCTTTGCGACTCTACATCTTTGTCCGTAGACTCCCCCCACTCCTTTATCCATTTTGGATCCGTCTGTATACCAGACCAGCGAGCCACGTTCCAGCTGTGATATTTTTTTATTATAGTTTGGCGGCTGTGTATTGCCACTTCAAAAGGGCGTCAACATTGTGGTAAACTTGTCCGATAAAAAAAGTAACGCGTTAGCCCAGTCTAACACCCGAAACATGTCAAGTTTGACAGGTTGCTTTAAAGCGCCTTTTCCATATATGGTGGTATGAATATTCGTGGTAAACTCGTCAAAAGGAACCCCTTAAAATCGATTTATAAAAAGGTTATTATCATAAAGTTCATTTATTGCTGGCCAAGGCACTATTACTTGTACAAATTATTATTAACACATTTTTCATCCAATGCACTATAAAATATTTCATCGTCCTTAATCAGATTGTTAAGATAATACAGAAGTAAAAAGCATAATAAATTGTTACTTTAAAGTAGAATAAACAATTCACCACAATAAATTATAGCAAAATAAAATCACACAATCATTTTGCAATTTAAATATTGTAAAATTAAATAACCGTGAACTTGTTAAAACATAGGAAACGCATTTAAATCTCACCTTGATGTGTTTTATGCACTTTCTCGTGAACTTGCTCTTTGTTGTGTAATAGTTATAAAGTTCTTGAAGAGAAGAGTTTTTGCGTATTTTTTAACACTTACATACGGGGTGCGTTTTTTAAAACTTACAATGGCTATATTTTCTAAAGCAAGGGAAATATCTGCTGATGTGTGGAGTGAAAATCCAAGGATGGAGCTGGCGCTTGCCCTTGGAGATCACTCAACAGTAGTCCAAACAGAGGTGTATGCAATCTAGGCTTGTGCCAGATGGATAGACAAGCAATACAGAGGCAAACATCTGTATATATGCAGTGACTCAAGAACCGCCCTACAACTACTGAATAGGGTAACAATTAAGTCTAAGCTAGTTAAAGACTGTACAGAGACTCTCAATACATTAGCAGAGTACCAGGACACACTGGTATCAAAGGAAATGAGGCAGCGGATAGACTGGAGGTAGCGGGTAGCAATAACCCAAACCTGGCAGTACACTGCCCCCCGGGCATGTCCGGTGGGGTCCTCAAGCGTTGGGCCAAGGACTGGACCAAAAGAAAGTTTGAGGAACTGTGGTCATCGGAGACAAAGATAATGCATATCAGGGCAATGCTTAAGGGTTCCTCTCAGGATCTTGCATCCAGATTACTAGGCATGAGTAGAACTAAGCTGAGGACTATTACAGGCCTGGTATCTGGACACTGGTATACTAAAAAGCACCTAGCCAGATTGGGTCTGGTAGCAGATTACATCTGCAGGTGGTGCGGAAATGAAGATGAAACCCCTTTTCACGTGATTATGGAATGTAGGGATCTAGAGGTTCCACAAGACGACATATTTGGAACCTACAAAATTGAATCCGAATCACTAAACCTTGCGGGCCTGGACCTAGGACGAATGCTATAGTTGGCACATAGCACCGACCTGGACAAAGAACCGACACTCTAAACGATATCCCCCTGTAAATGGGATCTGCGTACAATGGCCAGCGCTGGCTGAGTGCGCAGCAAATATCTTAATTAAAAAAGGGAAATATCAAAAAATAAAAATAATCCGTTTCTATAGAACCCAGGGGTAATATAAAAGACGTATTTTTTAAAGCACGTCTATCAATCAACTCCCTAAGCTGCAACTTCAGCCACTAAAAATCATACATGCCAACACCCCTTATGTAGCACCTTTCAGGAAAGCTCTTTTTGGTCGTGAAAAAGTTAGGGTTAAAACAAATACTACCCTTTAATTTAAAAAATCGTATTTTATTTTTCATAAAAATACCAGAAAATGTCCAATTCATTAAATGAATAATGAATTTAAATAATACTTCCTGTAGATCCAACCCGCCCACATAAAAAAATCTGGTTAGTTCTGTTGCACAAGCGCCCAACAACCAAGACCAAATACTATAACTTTTTCTTGACAAGATTCAGAAACAGAACCAACGAAAACTAACCAGAACTTTTTATGGGGTAGGGTTAGCTCTACAGGCAGTATTCTTTAAATGTATTATTAATTTATTAATTGGACATTTTTTGTATTCCATATGAAAAGCTAAATACGATTTTTTTTTAATTTAAAGGTAGTATTTATTTTGGCACAACTTTTTACTATCAACGAAAAGCATTTTTCATAAGCTTTCCGAAGAGGTGCCACATAAGGGGTGTTGTCATGTAAGATTTTTTAGTGACTGGTGGTGCATCTTAATGGGTTAATAGAGGTGGTTTGAAAAATACGTCATTTTAATTACCCTGCATCAAATTCAATTTAATTATATTTTTTGACTAATTTTCCACCCAAAATGACACTATACATTTTTTTGAAAAATTAATATTTATCAAGTTATAACCATTTAAACAATTGAAAATAAGCAATTTGGCCCAACTTTACCATTTAAAATATGTATGACAATATTAAAAACTTGACATGATGCATTTTTTTATAAAGTCCTTAAACCTGTTATAACAATTGTAAAATAAGCGATTTGACAATTTTGACTTCCTAGATGTTTTTTTTTATTTCTTAACAAAGTGTGTTTTTTAGCTCCAGCGTTCTTTTCTAAGTATGTTTGTCCTTCTCTTGCTCATACTAACCATCGCTTTGCTGTACTGCACGGCGGTGGTAAACGGGACGCAAGGCCTTCACTAAAGTTTTATTGAACAGGTAAATGGGGCGCAGGGATCTTGGGGTCAATAAAATCGTAAAGGTAAACGGGGCTCAAATGTTTTCTTTAAAGTAAAGGTATCGATATAAAATGTTGGTCTATTTTTAAAATTTTTATTAATTACAGAAACATTTATTGCATCAAATATTTACATTCTTTTGTTTACTGTCTTTGGAAAATGTAAAATTTTTGTAGGCTATTAAATCTTTTCCACTCACACTTTTAATTACTGATACCGACATTTTCTCACTATTAAAATCTTGAGCGGAAATCTTTTCGCACATCTATTCACTATTACAATGAGAACTGAACTGATTAAGTGGTATACAAATTATTAGTGTCAATTATAGGAATTCTTACCTGCCCTGACCCACACCCTCTCTCGGAAAGGGCTGGCGCCCCATTTACCTATGATATTGTGACGTTGATTTTGAAATACTTAAGGGCCACTTTACGTCACTGGGCAAATGTACCATATGGAACTATCTATTGGGACAATGAGACCGGTGGACCATCACAACTAACTTTGCATTAAAAACCAACTTAACTTATTTGATTAACTAAATTTGGTACGGGCATATCCCTAGGGATAGCCCGTACGGGGCTTAACTCAAACTTTAACTTTTTACTTGACTTTACTAACTCTTTCTTCTCTGATAAACCAATCAATCCCCGTCTTTAAATTTTGTTCTCTTTAAATATTAAATTTTTCAGTATTTGTTTTGCATTTCTAGGCAACTCTGCTTGTTTAATGTTTTTGTTTTATTATTATAAGAGTAACCTAGAAAATTGTTTGATTTCTACTTTTTAAACCTTGACACTTCACGTATTGTTTTATGTACCAAATTTCCCAATGTTAAGTAACCCAATTATATTTAAATTTCCCAAAAATGTATATTTTTAAAATTCCCAAAATGTATACTTTTTATATTAGGTGTTCACAATATAAACGTAACCTTACAGGCGTGCAGGTAAAAGAGATATTTTCGCGCCCCCTTTACCTCCGTCCGTACTGCAGACATAAATATGACACTTGTAACATCTAAGTTTTTTAAATTTTACCTGACTTAAAATATACCGGGGGATCACGCATAATGTCCCTTTAATTTTTAAATTTTTGCACTACAAACTTTAAAAAAATATATAAAAGTTTGTATAACTTTGTCTATTCCCAAAATTTATGGTTTTTGAAATATTTATAATTTATTATTTGTCTATTTTAACAATGCCTTAAAGTACGGCTTATTGTTTGGCTTCTAGTTGGCTTTGACAACAAAATGCGAAGTCCTCCAATTACCTTGTATAGCTCTCTCCTTGTATAATATCCCATTCATAGTTATGCTGACGATAGTACCCTTCACTCCACTTTTCAGGTTCCCAAGCCAATTTCTCAACCCGAATTGGAAGGCAAACGCAGGGCGATGCAGATATCTCTTTCACAGGATCTCAATTTGATAATGGATTGGGGCGCCAAAAATCTCGTTCAATTTAATGCATCCAAAACACAATCATGTTTCTTGTCGCGAAAAAATCATCAAACACTCACCCTTTGCTTATGAGTGGCCTGGTTTTGCAGAGCAGGGACACATTTAACCTTGTGGGCGTCACATTTGAAAATAACCTTAACTGGCATAAACACATTGTATCTATAGCCACCACGACGTCAAAAAGCTTGGATTTCTTTTCCGAGCCAAAAAGTATTTTTCCCCTTCCAATTTATACACTTTGTATGTGTCCCAAATTCGACCCTCTCTGGAATATTGTTCTCATGTCTGGGGAATGGCATCTCCTACAACCCTCAGCATTATTGATGCCATTCAAAGAAGGGCTGTTCGTCTTATTAATGATCCTTTACTTACTCAAAGACTTCCTCCTCTTGCCCATCGTCGAGCTGTGGGAGATCTATCGCTCTTCTATAGATACTTTTACGGCTTCTGCTCCGACGAATTATCCAGTATAGTCCCTCCTCTGCAGCTCCCAACAGAGAAACTCGTGGTGCCGCACGTATGCATCCCTATACGGTCCAATTGGACAGGCCTCGAACTTCCCATTTTGTTCGTTCTTTTATCCCTAGAGTTTCTAGACTGTGGAACCTACTGCCAGCGGAGGTCTTTCCTTCCCCCAAATCTTCAAGTTTTTAAGTCCCGTATTAACAAACTTCCTCTTACCCTGCTTAAGACACCCACGGTACGTTAGTATTTAGGCTCTCAGCCTTCGTGGATTGTCCAAAGATAAAAAAATAGCTGCCAAGTCTAAAACTTAAAAAGAAAAACGTTTTTTTTTTGCTACTACCTATTTTCTCTCATTTTCTTGTGGGTGTGGCAGTGTTCTTTTAACAAAACCCTCTCGCGCTGTCACTGTTCACACATAAACCATATTTTTCTTCAAACCATACACCGAACCAAACCCATTTAAAATGTTATTACCAACAGAACATAAACATTCTCATGGTTTCCAATAATGGTATTCGAAAGACGTAAAAACAATAAGAATTTCACTAGCCACCATTGAAAACCTCAAGGTATTGTACCAAATGTATGACAATTTGCCATTAGACACGTTTTGCGTATAAAGACTTTCTGTAGTCGAAACACAGGTTTGTAAAGTGTTGTGAAGTAAAAATGTGAATGTTATGAAGTTAGCTATGCTGGGAATATTACTAGTACTTTTAAATACACTACGAGACAAAAACAACCGGGCAAACAAAATTTTGATCAAATTCTTAAATACCTTTTTTGGTTTTTTGCAGATTTTAATAATGTTTTGGTCTAGTTGTAGCTTCTTCCATCAAATTATTTTGTTTTTATGAAGATTGCAAAAAGTTTTTATTGAATTATGTCTTATACAGGGGAGAGCCAAATGTTGTGTTTGGCCCAAATTGTTGAAAACCCTGTGGAACAATTCTAACATCACAATTTTTTACTAGTGTATTGAATTTTAAGGCTCTAATTTTTCTTACTATTTTCTTTTTTATTTATGTCAGTATCTCTATTCTAAAGAAAACACTACTCAAAATGTATCGCATATGCTCGATTTTCTTCCATAAAGTTCAATACAAAAATACTTTAATATAATGGCCATATCTCTTTTAATTATTAAGATATCAAGATCAATTAAAAAAATAAAATGTTAAGAAAACGTGAAGCTATAACTTTATATTAACCATTGTTTTTTACTGTTAGCAATAAATCCTACGGGGTGATAAAAAAATTGAAAAATGGATAATTTTTAATCGCCCTATATAATGTGCTGTTAAAAGGGAGAAATCTCATTTGTTAATAATTTATACCCTTACCCATTTTTGATATTTTATAATCACAAATTTGACTACTCCCTTTCAACAGCACATCATACAGGGCGATTCAAAATTATCCATTTTTTCAATTTTTTTTATCACCCCGTAGGATTTATTGCTAACAGTAAAAAACAATGGTTAATATAAAGTTATAGCTTCACGTTTTCTTAACATTTTATTTTTTAATTGTCTTGATATCTTAATAATTAAAAGAGATATGGCCATTTTAATGAAAGCATTTTTGTATTGAAGCTTATGGAAGAAATCGAGCATATGCGATAATTCTTTTGAGTAGTGTACAAATCTTTAAATAAGAATGAAATTTGTGTCAGGTTTAATTTTTACATGATTTTTTTATTTTTAATGATAAAAAAATAAGAATAATCGGTTAATAAAGTTGGTTTATTACTTTCCAAATCACTAATCAGATTTTTGTTATCTCTTAAGATATACAGGGTACAACAAAAGTTAAATTTCTAAAGAAAAAACACCTTGTTTATTATATCACCAGTTAAAAGATCCTTTAAAGGTCAGAAAATACTACATTTGTCATAGTTATCTTTATTAGTTTCGGAAATATGACCATCTGAATTTTAAGTTTCCCCAATATTTTCGCAATAGAGCGTGTATTACAACCATTGCTTTGTTTGAAAAGTAGTATTTCCTTTTAAAATAAAGATACTAATATTTGAAATCAAAACAGAAATGTTAAAAAGATGAAGCTTTAAAATCCAATGTGTTTAAAAATGTGGGCAAAATGAAACATTCGGCTCTCCCTGTATAACATCTAATCGTATAAAACTTTTTGCAATCCCCATAATAAATAATAATCTTGATGAAAGAAGCTACAACTGCACCAAAAAATCATTAAAATCCGTCAAAAAACAAAAACTTATTTAATATTAAATTTGAACAAAATTTTGTTTGTCCGGTATTTTTTGTCCAAGAGTATATACATCCCAAAAAATTATCGCATAACCTGAAGTCTTTCCTAATGATCATATTAATTTTAATAATTACCGTATAACCACAAATAAGTACAGAAAACATCAAAATAAGTAAGGGAATAATTTATTCACAAATGTCATTACTTCCTTTCAACACATCATACAAAACAAATAAAAATTATTTATTTTGACACTGTAAGATGTATTCTATTTTTTTATGGTCTTGTAAATGAGCATTCTTTTATGCTCGAAGGTTTTGATAACTTATTTAAAAAAAATATATGACTATTTAAATTGAAAGCATTTTTGTATTGAGGCTAATGTAAAAATCTAGCATATGCGATAATTTTTGCGAGGACTGTCTTTTTCAAACAAGTAAATAGACTAACCATCAAAACGTTAAACACATATGATTTTTTGTATTCACTCATTACTTCTTTCCTTTCAATAACCCTAAAATATCGTTTTAACAGTTATTCAAGGAATTGTTGCTTATGTGACTATCGAAGTCTTTATTTTAATTTAAAAATTAAACAGGATATTCAACAAATAATAGCACACATTCGATATTTGGCTTTAAGTCATTTACCACCTTCAGCCATCTGTTTACCGGATAAAAACTGTTTAATATCAAAGTATAGTATTTAAACAAAGGTATTGTTACAGGGTTTCTTAAAAAATTATGGTTAAGGATATACAGGGTGATTCAAAAATCGATCACGAAGCTTAAGGAGGTGATTCTACTTGACAAAATAAGGGTAGAGCTTCATATACATTTTTTCAAAATGTCATTCGTTTTCGAGTTACAAGCCGTCAAAGTTCAATTTTTATTTTGGTGT
The DNA here is from genome assembly GCA_014170235.1 of Listronotus bonariensis. Classification (NCBI taxonomy): domain Eukaryota; kingdom Metazoa; phylum Arthropoda; class Insecta; order Coleoptera; family Curculionidae; genus Listronotus; species Listronotus bonariensis. Next base: position 25,065 of record JACEGR010009273.1, read on the forward strand.
TTCCGCCATATTGCATTTATTTTTAACCAATCCAGTTGATATTTGGCACACAAATCGAGCTTTGCAGATTCTAAAATTTTAAGACAAAAGTACTTTTTTAAAATACCGCCATAGGGCACTTTACCTAAAACTTAAAATTTATTTACATCCTAACTTTTTTATTTTGACAGATATCGCAAAAGTTTGTTTTTTAAATATTTAACACACCGTAGTTCCAAAACTAAGACGTTATTTTCTGTCGTAGAATCGCCCCGCAAAGTTTGTCGGTTGAGTTACTGGACACCCTGTATGTATGTGAGGTAATTTGATTGAAATTGATGAAAACTTTAATGTCTATTGGTGCCTAAACGGTGAGGTTTATCGACTTTAATAAAGAGTACCTTATTTTTTAAGTTTTTAAGCTTTACGATATCTGTCAAAATAAAAAATTATGAGGTAAATAAATTTTTAAGTTTTAGGTAAAGCTGCTCTCTGGCGGTATTTAAAAAAGTACTTTTGTCTTAAAATTTTAGAATCTGCAAAGTTCGATTTGTATGCCAAGTATCAACTGGATTTGTTAAAAATAAATGCAATATGGCGAAAAACCCAAAATAAAAATTGAACTTTGACGGCTTGTAACTCGAAATCGAATGACATTTTGAAAAAATTATATGAAGCTCTACCCTTATTTTGTCAATTAAAATTACCCCCTTAAGTTTCGTGATCGATTTTTGAATCACCCTGTATTTAAATTTAAAAAATGACCTCAAAATTTTTGACACATTCTGTAGATTGGCAACCCGTATTTTTTAAAAATACATTCTAAGTCTAGTTAATAATATATTTGTGTTTCATAACACACAATATACCAAAAAATTGCAATAATTTTTCATAATTTAAAAATTAAACAATTTTCCATGGTTTTATTTATTAGATTAGAGAGAAAAGAAGTTCTTCTTCATTCTTCAAGCTTTCACCAAATAAATGCTGGAGTCCCTCAGGACTCAGTTCTGGCACCAACATTGTTTCTTCTTCACATCAACGACCTTCTCTCGTCCACAACTAATTCCATTCATAGTTTCGCCGACGATAGTACCCTTCACTCCAGTTTTCAGGTTCCTAAACCCATTACTAAACCTGACTTGGAAAACAAACGCAGAGCGATGCAGATATCTCTTTCGCAGGATCTTAATTTAATATTGGATTGGGGCGCTAAAAATCTCGTCCATTTTAATGCATCCAAAACACAATCATGTTCCTTGTCGCGAAAAGAGTCATCAAATACTCATCCTCTACTTATGAGCGGCCAAGTTTTACAGAGCAAAGATACCTTTAATCTTGTGGGCGGCACATTTGAAAATAACCTTAACTGGCATAATCACATTGTATCTATAGCCACGGCAGCTTCAAAAGCTTGGATTCTCTTTCGAGCCAGAAAGTATTTTTCCCCATCTAATTTATACACTTTATATGTGTCCCAAATCCGACCTCCCTTGGAATATTGTTCTCATATCTGGGGTATGGCGTCCCCCACAACCCTAAGCATTCTTCATTCTATTCAAAGAAGAGCTATTCATCTCATTAATGATCCTTCACTTACAGAAAGGCTTCCCTCTCTTGCACATCGTCGGGCTGTGGGGGATTTATCGCTTTTTTATAGGTACTTCCATGGCTTCTGCTCTGAAGAATTGTCCAGTATAGTTCCTCCACTTACGGTTCCCAACAGAGAAACTCGTGGTTCCGCGCGTATGCATCCCTATACAGTACAACTGGAAAGGCCCTGAACTTCCCACTTTGTTCGTTCTTTTATCCCTAGAGTTTCTAGGTTGTGGAACCTCCTGCCCGCGGAGGTCTTTCCTTCCCCCACAAATCTTCAAGTATTTAAGTCCCGTGTCAACAAACTCCCTCTTACCTCGCTTAAGACACCCACGGTACGTTAGTATTTAGGCTTTTTAGCCTTCGTGGTTTGTCCAAGGATTAAAAAAAAAAAAAAAGTTAGTGGTAGGTATATTAGTACTGCCATAAAAAATATAAAAATTAAATATAAATTACCATTATACACGGTGTGTCAAAAATTTTAAAGTTATTTTTACTTACCTTTAATACCTTGTAAAAATACTATATTTACTATAAAATAATTTTATTCTGGTAAACAGATGGGTGCATACCGCTTCCTATTCGGATCTTAGACTATACCCTGGTAAAAATATGCGATTTCTTACAATTATTTTTTAAAAAAATTCGCAAAAACTTGTTCAAAAATTCCTTTACAGATCAGTCGTCATATGGTGTCGATCACGAGAATGCATAAGCGCAGTATTTCTAGAAAAACTTGTCAACGAATCAATCTATATTCTTTTAATAAAATAGAAAACACAGAGCGCACAATGTTTCTTGTTAATTTATTGCAGCTCTTTGGTCATATTTCCTTTTTGAGATGTATCAAAAGCTCACGGATGATGTTATGAAGTGACGTTATTGAATCAAAATGAATTTATCTTATAGGATGGTATTTTTTTATATTAAGAATAAAAAGTAATTGAATAAAATAAGAACTTTACATTTTTAAAATTAGAGGAAAGTGACCAAATATGGAATACTATTAACAACATTAAAAGGCAATCTTATTTAACAAGAAACTCTTTAAAAAATTCGGTATAACATAGAAAGCAACAAACATAATTTGAAAAACTCACAGACCCAGGCACTAGACTCTGGATCCAGCCCAATTATTGTGCCCAGAGCCCACACCAACGCTGTCGGTGTCTTAAACGAGGTTGACACGAGACTTAAATACGAGGAGGAAAGGAAATGTCTTTGAGGGCAGCAGATTCTACTATCTAAATACACTAGGGGTAAAAGAACGAACAAAGTCGGTAGTTCTGGTTAGTTAGAACGAACAAAGTGGGTAGTTCGGGGCCTGTCCAGTTCGACCGTGTAGGGATGCATACGTGCGGCACCACGAGTTTCTCTATTGGAAACCGCTGTAAGTGGAGGAACTATACTGGACAATTCCTCAGAGCAAAAGCCATAAACCTATAAAAAAGCGATAAATCCCCTACAGGCTGACGATGAGCGAGAGGAAGAAGCCTCTCTGTAAGCAAAGGTTCATTTATGAGACGAACTGTCCAGGGCCTCTATTCCACTA